>JALPQD010000176.1:708557-840885 GCA_023101885.1 Typhlomys cinereus | reverse complement strand
GTCTGTAGTTGGAAATGGCAATTACTAAATGAGTTTCCTTGACTTTCTCAGGCGGTATTTCTTTTGGTTCCATGTTCTGGGGTTAGAGTCTACAGTGGTGTAGAAGGCTTGGCCAAGTGCTGGGTCCTTGGCAGACAGGACTGCAGTGGCTGATTGTTGCATGACACTGAGCAGGAAGTAAATGTGTTCGTGACACTGACCAGGAAGTGAATGTGTTGGTGACACTGACCAGGAAGTATAGTGCTCAGGCCAGGTGCTCTAATTCTCAGAGACCTATATTGCCAGTTTGGCCCCATATCCCAAAGGTTCTCCCAAAATGCCACCACCATCCAGGGAACAAGTGTCTAACACATAAGTGCATGATAGGCACTATACATTTCAAACCATAACATTCTGTCCCTAGGCTCCATAAATTCATAATAACTTATAACGCACAAATGCTTTCAGTCAAACTTCAAAAGCTCTCATCATCTTAATAGTCCAATACTGTCTAAAAGTCCCAAAGTGCCTGCTAAGATTTGAACCAATCACTTGAATGTAAGTCCCTGTGAAATCAAAATACAGGTTATATCTTTCCAGTGCAATGGCATGGAGTATTCCCATTTCATAGATGAGAGCAGGAGGGGAGCAATGGAAAAAAAGATCAAAGCCAGTTCATGAACAAATTCTTAGCTCAGTAGTTACCTGAATTACATTCAAGTATAAAACTCACAGAAATGCTTTCTCAAGGGTAACGAGTCTGTTTTCCTCTGTGTCTACTTTGAAAGATCTAACAGTATGCACTGTTCAGGTGACTAACTGAAGGAAAGTGGCACTCCATCAAGGAGAATATCAGGAATTCATTAAGATGTGCATGCCAGGAAATGAATTAGCTATCTTTTGGGCATAAGGGTAACTTGCAAACTGTCTTCTGATTAAACTTCTTCCAAGGCTCCAAGTAGACAAAATCTGATACAAGTTCGAGAGATTACTAATTACTTTCCTTTCTTTTCAGGGCCTAAAATGTCCCTTCTATCGTAAACTTTGATCATTCAGTATGGAGACTTCTGTTTATTCATGGGTAATCTACGTAGAAGCAATAACTTCATAAGCACTAAGTACAGTGAAACTTAACTGCTTGAAATTCAAAGAGGATCAGTAAAAAAATTTTATGTTTTTAAAATATTTTTTTATTTATTTTGTGTGTGTATGTATGTGTGATATAAGAGAGAGAGAGAGAGACAGAGACAGAGAGAGAGGCGGAGAGAGAGAGACAATCAGAGGGCACTGTGTTCACTGTGGAGGACCAAGGATGACAATTTTTTTTGTTTTTTACTAATATGTCCAACTATGAAGTTCTCCAGTGAAAAGATCACCTTGTTTTAAATGAAATCTGCTTCAAGAGTCACCTATAACTCCGCAGGAGAAAAGGAATTAGCTTTGAAATGGAGAAAGTGACTGAAGATGTCTTGTATATTTTTAGAAAGTTAAAATCCAGGGGGCTGGAGAGGTGGCTCAAGGGTTAAGCCTCTGCCTTGTAAGCGGAAGGTCCTGAGTTCGGATCCCAGATCCCACGTATAGACGCCAGGCGGAAGCGGGGGCGGCCTGCGCTTCTGGTCCTGGTAGGGCGGAGCCTGTGAATCCCGGGGCAGAAGGAGGTGGAGGCGTCCATGGTGGTTCGCGGGTTCGTAAAGTCAGGGGATGATTGTACCTTTACCCCCCCTGCCTCCCCACCCCCCCAGCCATCCTGATGCTCAGACTTTAGCTTCTTGAAAAGGAAATTTCATACTTCAGGAATTGCCATTTATTTTTAGGAAAATATAAATAAAATAACAAAGTAGCACTTTCACAGACCAGTTGATGAAAGGTAAAAAGAATAAATAGCAACAGTTGCTAGAAGTTTGGATACAAACACCACCACACTGGTGGACGTGTAAGGTGGTTTCAGCCTCTTCTATAGCACCTCAGCATTTATCTTCTGGATAAATCTTTTCACTCAGGAATCCACTTCTATAAATCTATACTGGAGAAGTTTGGTATATTGCAAAGGCAGATTTTCAAAAACATTGTTGCTACCTTTGAAATTCAAATTACAGTAAAAGTACCCCCTTAAAAGAATGTGAAATCACTCAATCAGTCTGGAGATTTTAAAGAAATTAAAGATTGAAATTCCATATGACCCTGTGATTCTACTTTTGGGAATAACCCCCATACAGCAAAAAATCACCTCGATAGCACGAGCACGACCATGTTCATAGCAGCACTGTTTACAATACCAAAGTCATGAAATCAACCCAAATGTCCAACAGTTGACAACTGGATAAGGAAAATGTGGTACATCTATACAATGGAGTACTACTCAGCCATCAAAAATGATGAATTAATGTAATAGCACATTCAAGGGTAGATGTAATAAGAGTAGGAAACCTCACGGAGGGGGTCCATCACCCATTTGTAAAATGATTACTTTTTATCTGCTAGACTATATGCCCTCCCCTTCTGGTGAGATCAGGAAAGAACGTCTATGAATTAACCAGGTTTCTCATTACTTACTTGCAGACCTTGATGGAGGCCTATTTTCTCTGCTGTAAGACTCCAGTTTAACAGCTTTTTGTCTCTGGCCAGGGGGTGACATACAGTGCCCAGCAGAATGGAGTGAAGGGAATTGCAGGAGCAAAACTGCAAAGAAAATCAACAAACCACAATCCAGAACTTCAGAGACTCTATATCAATCACATAGAACTAGGACAGCCTAATCTCTCCCCATCCTGGAGCTCAGGGACATCTGCGGAAGAGGGGGCGGTAAGATTGTAAGAGCAAAAGGATGGGAGGAGCAACGATTTGCAAGATTCTCAACAATAGTTGGGGCCAAAGCAATCACAATGGGACTTTGCATGCCCTGCGCAATGTCCAGCGCACTGTTGCCCTCATAAAGTCTAGCATCTGGTAAGGGCACCGAGACCCCTGGAGGCAAGGGATTGACAGTCATAGTAGTGATCTTATGCTTAAGGGGAACAAGAGAAAGGGCTTATGGAAATGCCACTGGGTCCTTATATGTCATCGGAGAGGAGGACCCAGTGGAGAGTTAGGCGTACACAATAAAGGACTCTCTGGGAATTGGGGGGGAGGCACTGGGGGAAGGGGAGGGGGAGGAGGGGGAGGAGGGAACTGGTAAAAAATTTTAAAATGTATAATTAAATTTTTAATAAAAAAATGATGAATTAATGGAATTTGCCGGGAAATGGATGGGATTAAAAACAATTATATTGAGTGAAGTATCCCAGACACAGAAAATTAAGCGCCATATGTACTCCCTAATAGGTGGCTCCTAGTACCAAACCCACTTAGAGACACTCAAATATAAATCTTTGTAATACCTACAGTAATTGCAAAGATAATGAACAGGAGGGATGGGGAAAGAGAGACACATCAGTAACAAAGAGAGAGGGGACCATGTCACAGCAGAGAAAATAGGCCACCATCAAGGACTGCAACTAAGTAATGAGACATCTGGTTAAGTTCACAGACTTTCCTTCCTGATCACTTACAACTGATGGGGTATGATCTTACCAGAAGGGGAGGGCATATAGTCTGGCAGATAGAAAGTAACCATATCGCAAATGGGTGATTGGCCTCTCCCGCTACCTAATTTTATTACATCTACCTTTGACTATACTCTTATAACAAGACTCTAATTTAACAGGTTTTTATCTCTGGCCAGGGGGTGATATCCAATACCCATCAGGATGGAGTGAAGGGCATTGCAGGAGCAGCAAAACTGAAAAAAAAATCAACAAACCATAATTCAGAACATCAGAGGCTATATCAACCACCTGGAACTAGGCCAGCCTAATCTCTCCCCATCCTGAAGCTCAGGGAAATTTGCGAAGAGGGCGGTAAGATTGTAAGAGCACAAGGATGGGAGGAGTAACAATATGCAAGATTCTCCACACAAGTTAGGGCCGAAGCAATCATTATTGGACTTTGCATGCCCTGAGCAATGTTTACACACTATGATCCCACAAGGTCTAGAATTTGCTAAAGGCACTAGAATCCTTGGAGGCACGGGATTGACAGCCACAGTAGTGTTCCTATGCTTAAAGGGAACACAGGAAATGGTTCTGGGAAATGCCACTGGGTCCTTGCACCTCATCGGAGAGGAGGACCCAGAGGAGAGTCTGGCATGCACATTAAAGGATGCTCCAGGGATGGGAGGGATGGGGGGTGGGGGCAACAAGGGGAATGGGGGGTCCGGTATACCTGTTAAGTTTGTATGAGTGGAAATAAAAGAAAAAAATGTGAAATCAAAGTTACCTTATGTGCTGGCTGAAGTACAGCCATTTTAAATCGTGAAAGTATTTCCATGTGCTGATTTAGATATCTACCCAACTGCATTATTAACTGAAAAGAAAAATAATGCAAGATCCAAAACAGTCCTTATAGCATTGTTTATCATGTGCACAAGATTCATTTCCACATGTGTGTATGCATATTCCAAACACAAAGCTTGCTCTCCACTGCAGTTCCCATTCCTTTGCTTGTGTGGGTTTTCAGTCCTAGTTGTCTATTTTTGCTTTCGTTTCCTGTTCCTATGCATTAAAAAAAAAAAAATTCCCATTCCAATATCCTGAAGCATTCCCCTGGTTTTTTTTGTTTTGTTTTGTTTTGTTTTTACAAAAGTTTCAAAGTTCCAGATCTTACATTTAAGTCTTTAATTCTTTTAACTGGTCACATGTAAGAGGCCTAAATTCATTTTTCTGCATGTTTCTAATTATCTGTGCAGTACTTACTGGTCTTATCCATGGGTCAGTGGCATGGTGTATGTGTCTAAAAATTTACCTTTGTCATAGAAGTTATAAAAATTGTATCATATAAACTGTTCTTCGTAGTCTCTCCTGTTGTAATGGTTCCTTTTCACCTTGCTTCTGTTTATTAGTTTCTCTCATCTTTTATCCCATAGTTTGGTCTTTGTCTATTTAGCTTATATTTTCCAAGAGCCATCTCTTCATTTTCTATATTTTATGTTACTTTTCAATATCCATTTCTTTTATTTCTAAGTTGATCTTTATTATGTGTTCTTCTCCTACTGATTTTAGATTTAGCTTGTTTTTATCTTTTATTTTCTTTACAGGCAGGGATGGGTCATTTGAGATTTTTTTTTACTTTTTTATTATTTTTATTTTTCAATTGTGCGTGTGCATGTGTGTGTATGTGTGTGTGTGTGTGTGTGTGTGTCTGTGTGTGTGTCTGTCTGTGTGTCTGTGTGCAGAACCACGGGCGAATTCCGGAACCACCATGGACCGCCTTCACCTCCTCTTTGTTTACTCTGCCCTGGGATTCACAGGCTCCGCCCTACCAGGGCCAGAAACGCAGGCTGCCCCGCTTCCGCCCGGGGTCTATACGTGGTTCTAGGATCTGAACTCAGGACCTTCTGCCTGCAAGGCAGAGGCTTAATCCCTGAGCCACCTCTCCAACCCCGTCATTTGAGATTTTTTATTCAATGTGGGCATTGAATGCCAAAGACTTCCTTCTTACTATTGCTTTTATTGTAATCTATAAGTTTTGGTGTGTTATATCTTCTTTTACATTGATTTGAAGTGAAAAATTGGTTATTATCCCTTGATCTATTGGTAAATATAAGAGGTTTTAATGAGTTATATACCATGCTTCTGAGAGAGCATTCTAAATGTGCTTGCACAATAATCTTACCAGTGAGTTTTATGCCTTCCCAGGTTTTCTTCTTATTAATGTTCTTTCAGTTCGAAGATCTCCTTGTAACATTTCCTAAAGACAGTTTTTGTGAAGATATATTCTCGCAACCTCCATTTGTCTTGGGATGTCTTTATCTCTCCTTCATTCAAAAGAGTATCTTTGCTGTGCACAGTATTCTTTGACAGTAGTTTCCTCCAACCCTGTGAAAATTCATGCTATTCTCTCGCCTAGCCAGTAAGTTTTCTGTGAAGCCATCTCTGAATAAATTGGGATGCCTTTCTCTAGTATTTGGTTCTTTTCCCCTTGCAGTCCTTGGACCTGTCTCTCTGTACAACATAGTATTTTACTAGGAATTAAAAGCCAGCATTTATGCCATCCCTGTGTATAAGCATGTTTGCTTACAACGAACAAATTTCACGATGCAAGCCTGCTTCGTTCTTCATTTCTCACCCGGTCCCCACCAGTAGCAGCTAATGGCATTCATATGTTTGTGACTAGCACAGTGCCGACATGTATTTTTAATCGACTTATGATTTTTATTAGGTATTAGATTTTTTCCCTCAGTGTACAAAAAGAAGGAATGGAAAATTCAGAGAGGTTATAATAAACTTTTCCTCCTAAAATACCCATTTTGGAAAAAAAGAATGCATAGGGACATTTTCTTGAAGGAAATTCTTAATGTGGAAACTATATTTGATAACTAGAGAAAATTCAACAAATTATCCCTCCTGCTTTCTCATAATTAATATCGCACTGGCATGATTAAACTAATCACATGCTAACAAGAATAAAACATGCTGGAAGAAAATGGGAAAGTATCTATGTAACCTTTCCTTAGATGTCATAAAAGTATTCATAAAGGTACCTGTAGTAGTTTACTTTCCTATTTCCACATCTTAGTTCAGCAAAATATTGCTTTCAACCATGAAACATTCAGGAATCAGGCCAAAGATGGTAGAATATTTAAAGGGGAGTACTGAAATAATATAATGTAATTCTGAAAATATATTTGCTTTGATCCAGGAGCTTAAATAATAACCTGAAGACCTGAGTTCACTTCCAATTTGGATTCTATTCCTTCCATGCCTACTTCATTCACAAGAGGTTGAATGATTACCAGTCATTCCAGAAACAAGCTCCTAAATCCCTCCAGTAGGGAATATACACACATTTATTTAACAGCTCAAATAAGTTTTGCTCTGCCTCATTGGCTCTGGCCAACGAGTACAATTATTATTCACTTTGGCCAGGGAATATTGGTATTTTCCACAATGAGATTTAAGTCTCCCATGAATTAAATCCACATGTCATTCAAAGCACAGAGAAAGAGAAGAAGAAAGGAGCAGCTCCTACGAAGGATGATTGACAGTTTCAAGATGAAAGCATAAAGGATTCTGGAAGACAGAAGTATCTTCTCCATTCTCTCTCTCATGATTAGCACTTCTGGCAGGCTAGGGAGATAACTTAGTAGGCAAGGCATTTGATGGCACCATGAAGAGCTGAGTTCAGATTCCAAGTGCATAGTTGATTAACCCAACTGAGATGACGTCTAAGCTGAATCTATGAGTAACCTTTACCTTTGCCACCATGACAACCATAGACACTACAGCAGCTAGTGATACAATCTTATGAGTACCACCTATCTAAACCATCACTACCCGTGCACAGTACCACTTCTGAATTTGTGCTCCATGGTAGATAGCAATACATAGTACAAGGGAATTTTATTTTCAATCAAGATAAAATTAGACACTGAGTTCATATTCCTACCTACAGTAAACAAAACAACAAAATACATAAGAAAAATACATATGAAATACATAAGACCATAGTTTTCAAACCTTTGGCCACCAGACTACCTAGACAGAAACCTAGATTGAGGCGACACAGCTGAGAAAAACTAGAAGGAAGAATTTATCAGCAGCTAGGTATGATGGGATCCACCTATAATCTCAGTACTTGGGAGTTGAGGTAGGAGGACCACAAGTACAATTTAACCAGGCCTTCATAATAAGTAATCTTTTAAGATTAAAAGGAGTTTTGATGGACTAGAGGTTACCTCTGTATGAGCTAGTGAAGGAAAGAGAGTTTAAAAAAAAAGCCAAAAATGACAAAAGCCAAATTTTATATCAAAGACAAAAAGAGAGAAAGAACTTTGGGAAGTCTACAAAGTAAATGAAGAGATAAGAGAAGGAGGAGGAGGAGGCAGAGGAGATGAGGAGGAGAAGAAGAGAAGTAGGAAGAAAAGGAGAAGAAGAGGAGAGAATAGGGGGAAGAGGAGAAGACAAAGAGGAGGAGAAGAGGAGAAGGAAGAGGAAGAAAGGAAGAGGAAGAAGAAGAGAGGATGAGGAAGATGAAGACAGGAGGAGGAGTACAAGAGAAGAGGAGAGGAAGAAGAGGAAGAAGGCAAGTAATGAGATGCAGACAGGCTCAAACACAGCCTCAGTACAGCCCGGAAGTCACTTCCAAAAGCACTTTGTTTCCTCTTTGCTATGTAGTACTGGCCATTGAGCCTTCAAGAATAGTGTTTAGCAACAAAATCTTCTCCCTAAAGAAACCAGATGAGACATCCAAACCAATAGATGTGCAAATTACAACACAGATAAGACTTGGGTGCCTGGAGTTTGGTTGATTTTTTTTTATTATTTATATTTCTAGTTCACCTATCTAGTGAGTGAACTGGAGTCTCCATTTGTTTTTGCTGCTTTTTTTGTATGGTTAGATATTGATTGAAGTTCAAACTGGAGCCACTAGAAAACTCTTGGTAGGATGACTATGTCGATCTGGGGTGCTGAGTTTTAAGGTTTCGATGATATTGGTAGGGTCCATGTTTGGCTTTTTGTTAATAGAAGTCCAAGAGGTAGAGAAGCAGGGTGGGTTATGACTACATTGTTGCTAGCTTGGATATGAGAAGGATGGGTGCAAGTAAGGCACTTTTAGAATTGACAGATTTGGAATCTGTAAAAGGACTAAGGTGTGTGATGTGAGATAAAGGAGGATAGTATGTCTCAGGGGAGGGAGCTATGGGCAACAAAGATGAAGCATAATGGCAAGGACTGACCACACAGTGACATAAGAAACATAAAAAGGCAAGATGCTGTCACTCCTTCAGAAAGCTGTGACTCAGTGACTGAACTTGAAGACACTGAAATGGGAAAATACCCTCTATTCCCCCTTATTGAAAGAGGAAAGCATGGGTACTTCGAGAGGCTGCTGGTAAAGATGGTAGTGATGTCAATGGAAAACAAGCAGATGAATTCAATCCAGAACCAGGAGGAAAGTCAGCAACAAAGAGGAGAGAATGGCTCAGGAGAGGTGGCAGGCAGAAGGTCCTGAGTTCGGATCCTAGGACCCCACGTATAGACAACCGGGGAGGAAGCAGGGACAGCCTTGTTTCTGGTCCTGGTAGGGCAGAGCCTGTGAATCCTGGGGCAGAGTAAACAAGGAGGAGGAGGTGGAGGCGTCCATGGTGGTTCCCGAATTCGTCCGTGGTTCTACACACACATACATACACACACGCGCACATACGCAGAATTGAATAAATAATAAAAAAAAGAGAGAAAAACATCAGCAAGGTAGGATGGGAAAATGAGCAATGCAAATGAAAAGTTGACAACAGAGATGCCAAATTAAACCTCCAAAGTAATGTCTAACAAGACTTCACAGACACGAGTGCCACAGTTCGAAAGAGACGAAAAGACAAACAATACGTGCCTTTATCCCACAGAACCATCGATGCTTAAGACACTATTGCAAATGGGTGATGGACCCCTCCCTCACTGTGGTCTCCTACTTTTATTACATCTACCTTTGAATATACTCTTATAACAAGACTCTAGTTTAACAGCTTTTTATCTCTGGCCAGGGGGTGACATCCAATACCCATTGGGATGGAGTGAAGGGCATTGCAGGAGCAGCAAAACCGCAAAAGAAAAATCACCAAACCATAATCCAAGAACTTCAGAGACTCTATATCAACCACCTAGAAACTATGTCAGCAATCTCTCCCCATCCTGAAGCTCAGGGAAATTTGCGGAAGAGGGGGGCGGTAAGATTGTAAGAGCAAAAGGATGGGAGGAGCAATGATATGCAAGATACTCCACACAAGTTAGGGCTGAAGCAATCATAATTGGACTTTGCATACCCTGCGCAATGTCCAACACACTATTGACTCCACAAAGTCTAGCAATTGCTAAAGGCACCAAGATCTTTGGAGGCAAGGGATTGACAGCCACAGTTATGTTCTTATGCTTAAGGGGAACACAGGAAAGGGTTCAGGGAAATGCCACTGGGTCCTTGTACGTCATCGGAGAGGAGGGCCCAGAGGAGAGTCTGGCATGCACATTTAAGGATTCTCCGGGGTTTGGGGGGAGACACTGGGAAATGGGGAGGGAGGGGTGAGGGGAGGGGGAGCAGGGGGGTCGGGGGGGAGGAGGAGGGAGGGAGGGAACCTGTGTACCTATTAAGTTTGTATGAGCAGAAATAATAATTTAAAAAAATAATGAAAACCTAACACACTAAGATTCAAGATTACATACTATCTTCACCAATATTTCAAGACCATTTAGTATGCTGTTTAGTGTAACGAATATCTACATCAGCTGCACTATTATTAAATACTTGAAATTGGTGAAGAAAATATAAAAATGACTAGTCAGGGAAATTACATTAAAACTGCAATGAGATAACACTTCATGCCTATCAGAATGGCAGTTATGATGGTAGGTCTTGGTTATTAACTTGACTGTATGTTGGGAGGAACATTTCCAGAGAGGACTAAAATGTGAGACACTGACTAAAAGAGAGGGATGGCAGCAATTCCAGCAGGTGGCCCAGAAGGAAAAGTGTGCCTATCTACCTTGTCTCCTTCTTTTCAGGCAAGAGTATTTATTGTTACTGCTGCTGCTTCGGCAGTATCCTCCATTGACATTAAAAAAAATTACTTTGGAAGTTTAATGTGGACTCAATATTAGTGAATCTCTAGAGAGTAGGAACTGCAGAATTCCTGGGTATTTGGCTACATGGTTTCCGTTCTCTTATGCAGACTGTCTTATTTGAACACCCAGCCACTATGATAATATTATATATATATATATATAATATATATATATATATATACATATAAAGAGACAGAGAGAGAAAGAGAAAAGAAAAAGAAGAAAGAAAAAGAAAGATGAAAAAGAAGAAAGAAAAGAGACAGAGAGACAGAAAAAGAGACAGAGAGACAGAGAGAGATTTACAAATTCTATTCATTCTATTTCTCTAGAGAGCTTTGGCTAATACACATTTTCATATAAGGAGTGGGGGATCCTTGCTGTGGTAGACCTGACCTGTGTGATTCTTGTGTGATTCTTAGGAATTTGAAATGATTTTCAGGAAGAATGTGCACATTTGTGACTGTGGGCCAAGAACTCTAGAGGCTGGAGAAATGACTCAGGAGTTAAGCCTCTGCCTCATAACAGAAGAAACCCAGATCCCAGGTAAAAAAAAAATGTCAGGGCAGAAATGGTGATTGATTGAACTTCCAGCTCTGGAGAGGAATCTGAAAACCCCAGAGCAAAGAAAAAAAGGAGATAGAGCACTCCAGGATGATTCCTGAAGTCTCTTTTAGGCCTCCAAAGGCACATACAATATCTCTTATCCACAAGAAGATGCACCAAGAAGAAAGAAATAGAGAGAGACAGAGAGAGAAAGGAAGGGAGGGAGGGAGGGCTGTGAGGGAAGAGAGACAGGAGAGAGAGAAGAAAGAAAAGAGAGAGAAAGAAAGAAAGAAGAAAGAAGAAAGAAAGACAGAAAGAAAGAAAGAAAGAAAGAAAGAAAGAAGAAAGAAAGAAAAGAAAGAACAGAAAGAAAGAAAGAAAGAAAGAAAGAAAGAAAAGAAAGGAGAGAGG
This sequence comes from Typhlomys cinereus, assembly GCA_023101885.1. Lineage (NCBI taxonomy): Eukaryota > Metazoa > Chordata > Mammalia > Rodentia > Platacanthomyidae > Typhlomys > Typhlomys cinereus. The sequence continues at coordinate 829,303 of JALPQD010000176.1, read as the reverse complement.
GAAGGAAAGAAGAAAAGGGAATTCCTAGAATACTGTAAGTAGGGAGTGATACATTCTTTTCTGTAGAACTTTAGGTAACCACAGTGCTGATTAAAATGCACACAGTAAAGGCTTAGCTCATGAAGTTTTCATAGGGAACAAGATTCTCTTTGAAATTGAATACAAGTCATGGTATTCCATTCTGGTAAAGCATCCGGTAATGTCCTGACCATACCTTGACGATCTGAATGAGGATGAATTCAAAGCACTGCAATTAACTTGTTTAGTACAGAAAAATTTTAAAAACACTATAAGCTGGCAGCTATTCTGAGAAAAAAATGGAGGGGTAGGCGAACAGAAAGATAAAATAGATTTTTGTAGGAGAGGGGATTTATGTCCGGGTTCTTGTGTTTGGGAGTTGAAGACTGAACCAGAAAACACTTAGAGAATTAAGGCAGATTTTATTAGAGGAGAGAAGGATGGAATTCACAGACATGGGATCCTTGGGGAAAGGAGCCAAAAATGGCTGGCAGGGTCAGCAGTATCTATAAATTAGGCAGGTGTGGGAAAAGTGCATTTTCCTTATTGGTTAACTCCAGTTTCTGCAAACCTGATTGGAGCTTTTAGTCCTCTACATCTCACTAGTCTGTCCATATTGGGCCCCAACCCAACCAACTTATAGTTGAGCTCTTCTGCAATGGAGAGCTCATCTCCTGACCCTTTCATGAACATAGGATTGGGATAAACTGGTGACCTTATCTCTCTAGAGGATTAGAACCTCTTCCTCCCAATTAGTAGGGTATTTTCTTCCTTCAAGATAATCCCAGCAATGAGGGATGACTTTCAAAGACCTTCCCAGCATGGCCCTGTTCTGAAATTGCCTAAAAATGATGTAATACATGTACCTTTTCATGAGTGTGAGTGAGTTTAAAGTTGCAGATAAGGTCGTGTGGCACAGTAACTGTAATTCATAAAATGATTACTATCCTTAAAGAGAAACCAGGGACTGTACCCTAGCAATGAAAGACACCTTGAAAGCAGACCCATCGCAAACTCATCAAATACCAGTTTGTAAGAATGCAAACTCACTTGAAGAACTTTTGCTTAAATGGAGAGTGATTAATAATGCCATGTTCTATCACCAATTAAAGATAGGGTGGTGGTTTCCGAGTGCCTAGATGTCTAAACCTGAGAAAAATACTTGCATAAGCAATCTGGCTGCATCAAGACACTCTCCCTCAGACACTTTTTTGCAGGCACTCTCGTATCATTCAATTTGCATAATGAGATGATTGCAAACCTATGGTGGAGAAGGGTAGAATGTTCTGGTTGGGATGCAAAATGTGCCCCATAGGCTCCTGTTGGAACACTTGATCATCATCTGATTAAGTGGAACATCTTGGAACACTGCAGAACCTTTCAGAGGCAGGGCACAGCTGGAGGAGGTACCATATTAACTGTAGCTGCACCTCGGTTTCTGGGCTTTCTGCTTCCTGGTATCAGATGGGAGATATGCACTTCTATCACCAGAAACTCTCCCACACTTTCTCTGGAGTAATGGATTGTTCTCTCGAGCTGTGAACCAAATAAATCCTTTTTCCTTAAAACTGCTTCTTATCAGGTATAACAGCAATGAAGAAAAAAAAAAAAAAAAAAAAAAAAAAAACAGTGCCTACCCCTCATGGCACTCCAGGTCTGGGGTCCGTGAGTTCTTTTTCAACTCCATGCCCCTCATGGATTCCATGTCTGGAGCCATGACGCTTCCATTGCCTCTAAAGACGATATCTACTTCCCCTCTAGAACTATAAGTTGAATAAATCTCCTTTTCTCTCATAAGTTGTTTGATTTTGGGTGCTCTCTTACAGCGATAGTAAAGAATAACTGTTACAAAAGGTAAGAAGGGCTAACAAAGATATGGAGAAAGGAAGTTTTGCACACTGTATGGCAGGGCCAGATAAACTGTGCAGCTACTATGGAAAGCAGCATAAAGGCTCCTCAAAAAATGTTATAATACAACTACCTTTGGTAGTACAATGCTTTTACTTGGCATTTATCCAGTATATAAGTGCAATATGTGAAAAAATATCTATACTCTCATTTGCAGTGCAGCATTATTCACAATAGCCGAAGTATGGAATCAACTTAAATCCTGTCTATTAACTTATAGGAAAATGTGGTATATAAACACAATTTATTCATCTTTAGAGACAAAAGAAGGTATTCATGTCACTCAAGACAACACAGTGTTTTGTGAGTGAATGAGCTGGCCTGAAAATCTGTTCACATGGTGGAAGGAGAGAAGTGATTTCTGAAAGTTGACCTCGAATTTCCACACTGCTCAGTGGTATATTCTCTCTCTCTCTCTCTCTCTCTCTCGCTCTCTTTCACTCTGTCTCTGTCTCTATTACACACGCACACACTAATAAATGAAAAATATTTTTTATTTTTATTTATTTATTTTCTTTATTCAATTATGCATGTATGTGTGCATGTGTTTGTGTGTGTGTGTGTGTGTGTGTGTGTGTGTGTGTGTGTGTGTGTATCTGTGTGTGTGTGTGTGTGTGTGTCTGTGTGTAGAACCACGGACGAATTCGGGAACCACCATGGACGCCTCCACCTCCTCCTTGTTTACTCTGCCCCAGGATTCACAGCCTCCGCCCTACCAGGACCAGAAATAGGCCGCCACCGCTCCCCCTTCTGCCGAGCGATACGTGGGGTCTAGGATCCGAACTCAGGACCTTCCGCCTGCAAGGCAGAGGCTTAACCCCTGAGCCACCTCTCCAGCCCTAAATGAAAAATATTTTTAAAAAAATGTTTAGATGTACAGTTTGGGTAAATAATTTAGCAGAAAAGTATATGCTTAACATGTACAAGGTCCTATGGTCAATCCTCAGTCTACACATACACACACGCGCGCAAAGACTATAGATAAATTTAAGAAAATTGTGCTAATTAAATTGGCCACCGTGGCCACCATTTTGTAAAAACCTCTCGTACTCTGTTTGGAATGTGTTGATTGTCTAAGCACAGCAGGCCTAAATCTCTGACAGCCTTTCACTCCCCACCCCCACTGTCCTACTTCCTAGCAACTCCCACACAGCTCTTCAGCAAAGTCTGGAGGTCATAGAGCCTCTCTCACTCCCTCTCCCCTCCCCATTGCCTGGACACTCCAGAATTTTCTCCTACCATGCTGTCCATGGCGGCTCTCTTCCTATTCTCTCAGATTTCAAGCTCCAGTGTTACCCACCGTAGGGTTAAACTATGGTTCCCTTGACCACTGGCTTCTTAATGCTAATAAACTTGTATTTCTTAAGTCTCTTCCTCATATTACTTTCTCTGTATTAACGAGTCTATACCACCATTGCACATTGGCATAGTTATTCGCCATTCTTTCTTTCTCTGACCTAATATTATTTTTATTTTATGAAACATTTATCTTAAATCATAACCATTTTGTCTAACACATCAGTTTAATATGTAATATGTAGTAAATGCAGCTATCAGCAAAATGAGGCCTTAAAATTTATAGAGTAAGCATATGAGTCTAATCAGTTTTGAAATTACTAGAAAGTTATTCTCAGTAACTGACTTGACCAAGTTTCTCATGCAAGACCTCTCCCCTAAACGCTGAATCTGTTATGTTCTTGTGCTCCAGAGATTGAATCGGGAGAGCAGCTTCAGAGGATTAAGGCAGATTGTATTAGAGGAGAGAAAGAATGGAACGCATGATGGATTCCTTGAGAGGTAAGGGGGTCAAAAACGGCTGGCAGAGTCAGGGGTATTTATAGGGTTCAGCGAGTCTGGAAAAAGTGGTTTTTCCTTATTGGTTAGCTCCAGTCTCTGGAAACCTGATTGAAGCTTTTGGTCTCATACATCTCATTGGTGTGTTCATATCTGGACCCAGCCCAGTTGATCTTGTGGCTATTTCTTTTGAGGAATTTATCTGAAATGGAGAACCTATCTTCATATCCTTTCAGAAACCCAAGGATTGAGGGAAGTTGGCAACTTTTTCTCTGGGAAGAATTGGAATCATTTCCTCCAGATTAATATGGTGTATTCCTTCAATAATCCCAGCAATGGGAGATGACCATCAAAGACCTTCCTAACATGGCCCTGTTCTGAAACATCAAACAAACAAACTGACATCTTGTTCCCACTATATTTGCATGTCTATCAATACAGCACTAGGTTCTCCTTGTAGTACTTGTGACTCTCCTGACCAAGTTTCATTTGGATATCTTTTATCCCAAAACCAAGAAAGAGAAAGGTTGCAATTACTTTTCATTCTTGTTCGAGGCTTGCATGCCTTAATCTTCAGTAATAGCACCACTTAGAGAAAAACCCTTTATATTTTGAATATCTTAAAGACTGTTCTGAAAACCTCTAGCTATTTGCATATATGATTCTGGGGCTGAGTGCTAAAAGGATGACCTTTGGATACATTGGATATGGTAGGGAAATTATCTGTTCTGACACATGTCTGATGCCATTTTCTCTTCTCTACAAAAAACATTGGCCTTACAGCTTGTTCTTTAAAACTGACAGATGTGTCTATGCTGTCTCCCCAAGTATCCCACATATAAAAATTGTTGGTTATCACTTGGTGTTGGCTAATATTTTTATTAGTTCAATTTTAACCTATATGATAAGTTCTTACTTAGTTTTGGAGGCATTCGACAAAACTTTTCACACTTTTTAAAAAATTTGCTGTGCTAAGAACCTTTTCTCCTGTTTAACATTCCGGACAAAAGCCACATTCATGTCTATAAGCCTATTTGTCAAGAAATAACAGTATGAATGAGAGTCCCATTTGAATAACAAGAGTGGACTAGACATGAGAGAATAGAACAGGCCCAGGCAGCTTCAGTTCTCCGTCTTAAAATTACTTACCATTGTAGGGAATAATGGAACATCAAAAGGATACATTCAAAACTCAAATTATTTCCTGTTCTCCCAGGAGAAGCTGCCTGCCTGATTCCCTCTGCCTTTCATGTTGTTCTCACTCAAACTTACAATTTCAAGGGCTAATGTGTCATTCCAATATGCAAAGGAGTGCTGGCATTAATGAGAAGTATTTTTAGAAATCCTTCTACTGCCAGAGTGAATGTAATATCAAACTCTGAATTCTGAGGTCATGGCAAGGACATATTGACTAATACAGCATAACCTAGCATAGAAAGGAATGGATTGAGTGACCTAAGGTTTTATCTTATCAGCCTTACCTGTCTGAGGCACTTCAGAGACCACCCTATGACTGGGGGACCACCCGATGACCTCAGAGACAAACGTATAACTCAGGGACCACCCTAAGATCTTAGGAGCCACTCTAGACCTCAAGGACAACCTTGTGACTCAGAAACAACCCTATGATCTCATCCATAGAAAAAGAAAAGAGAGAGTATTTCTTAGAAATTCTTCAAGTAATGGAACTTCAGTAGTACTAACAGTACCAAATAATTCTTTGGAAAATCATAAGCTTTTACAAAGATTTCTCTAAATTTCACTCTATAAGCCAACAGTCATTTGTCAGGGTGGTTGTTTATTCCTAAAGTGTTTCAAAATAGAGGCCTGACCTAGAGAGATGGTTCAGGGGTTAAGCCTTTGCCTCAAAAGCAGAAGGACCTGAATTTAGATCCCACATTAAATCATTGGAAAAAATGTTAGTGACCTGCACTTTCGATCCTGAAAGACAGAGCCTGGGAAATCCCCAGAGGGAAGCTTTAAGGAGATAAGAGTGATCTAGGATGATTCCCAAAGTCACTCTTGGACCTCCATAGTGACATACAATCCCCTTTTCTGTACACACACACATACCACACATTGTATCTACCCACACACACCAAACACAGATAAATAAATATATAATTGTCTGGGCCCAAGAACCAGCATAAATCCAGACTTACATACAGGAAACAGAAGTGGGAGCAGTAGGAATTGAGGGAGCCTAGGATATCCTCCATCATCCAGGCCAACTTCATTGTAGCATACATGAGTATTTATAGGAAAACAATCAAAGAGCAGGGCCAAATTCTTTACAGGATTATGTAAAACATATGCATTCCAGTTAACAAAGAAAAGGCAAGAGTGATGTCTACTTGCTGTGGGACCAGACACAATGTCTCCAGATAGAGTTAAAAGCAGGCATGACACTTAATTGCCAAAAGAGAATGGACAATGAATGTCTCAAAGCAGAGTTACCTGGTCTATGCATTAACATATCTCAAATGTATAGGGAAGGAACTGTAAGGGGAAGTTTTAACCTCACCAGTTCTGAGAAGAGCAAAAGTGATCCAAAAACAGATAGGAGATAAACTCAACTCTCAGTGGAAGGAATTCGCCTGCCATTGTCTACACAGACAAAGAGGCAATACTCAACTTCCAAAGGGAGGAATCCACCTAACAACTGCCCATTTTAGATGCTCATGTGTCATTCTCCAGAGAGCAGGCTTTAGGCCTGACAACCCCCACATATAATTGTTGAGGGAAATGTAGAAGAAAAGCTTTAAAACCTACAGAGAACAGAAATGAGAAGCCTTTCAATGCACCTGCCAGGCAACCATCTATAACCATCTATAAGCAAGGGCAGATGTCCCTCTCCCTCCACCCAGTTTCTTAGAGTAACCCCCCTTAATAAAGAACATAAACATCAGACTTAAGATATATAGAATCTCTACAAACATATGTACAGGGATGATTATAACTCTTAACAACTAACTGTGTTATCTCACTTCAGCCCTGGCGCCTAATTGTCTATGAGACCATGAATATCTGGGCTGCAGCTGAGAGTCTGCGAACCCAATTTATTATCATTCTTCCTCCTTTGTGCCATCCAATGTTTAAATATGTTGTAAAATAACAATTCAGGGTTTCATGCTCAACTCTGTTCTTGTGTAAGGTTCTGGTACAATACCACCACCCTCCTTTCCCCTTCCTTTTGTCACATACACACACACACACACACACACACACACACACACACACACACACACACATTGAGAATACAGAAATAAGGTCGTCATCTGCAAACAAGACCAAGACAGCCCTCATCATTGCTAGGTGCAGCACGACAAGCCCGTAATCCCAGTATAAGGGGTACTGAAGATGAAGGATCAAGAGTTCAAAACCAGCCTGAACAACGTAATAAGTTCCAGGCCACCTAGCTGTGTAGTAAAACTCTGTCTCAAAAACAAGAACAAAAGCAGGAACAACACATAAAAAAATTAATTTATAAACAAAGTATGATTTTGAATGCTCATAAAGTCCTAACATCCAGACGGTGGTCAGAAGTTCTGGATCTATGGTATTCTGTCAGTGGCCTGAGCAGGCAGGTTATAACTCTGTATATTCTTACAATAATGCCTTTTTAACATGCTTCTCAGATTTCCCAATATGAGTATCTGCCTCTGTCCTATAGACATCTTTACTAATGCAATGTGTGTATTTGTAGTTCTGGCGGCTTATACCTATAATTTTATTCAAACCTGCAATTTCCCATATGCTTGACAGCTTAATTATGACTTAGAACATTAGGACAAACTTGTTTAAAAGAGTGAAGTGCTTAACTAAACATACCACTTATGTTTTATTTGAAGCATTATAAAGAGACAACATAAGATAATGACTTAGAAAGGCCAACAGGGGGGTTCGACTGCATCTCTGAACATTGTGGCAGAATTACATGGTCTAGTAGTTTCTCTAATGTACAGACCCGTGAAGTTAGAGTGACCATTTACATCATAACCAGGGTGGGATAGGAAATTAGGGAAAGTAAAGTAGACAAGGAAAGAAGTCCTTCCCTGGAGATTGCTAGAAGCCTCTCTCAAATGAGAATAAAGAATTTCCTAAAAAAGAAAATATTTGCTTCTGAACAGAGATATTTCAAATAAAGGTTAAATAGCAATAAATCATGCTTAAGATCAGATGTATACCATCTTTGACTTTAACTTTACTTAACTTTCTTTCCCAGTTATAAAACTCCAATTCTCTGATGATCTCACAAGCAAGTTTAGAGAATTTTGTTTATGGTCAAAATGTATGTCTTAACTCACTCATGACCGAGCATAAAAACAATGATTTTTATGACCGAGGGTTTTATCTTATCAGTCCGACTTGTCCAATGCACCATGGGCATCCCCTATGATCTCAGGGACTACCTGTGACTTCAGGGACCACCCAATAACCTCAACAACCACCCTATGGCCTCAGAGACCACTCTATGTCTTCAGAGACCTCCTGATGATTCCAGAGACTACAGAGTTATGATCTCAGGGACTGCCCTATGACCTCAGGACCACCTGATGACCTCAGAAATAACACTATGATCTCACAGGAAAAAAAAGAGGGGGCATCCCTTAGAAACTCTTCTGACAATGTAGCTTCAGTAGACACCAAAATCGTGTATATGTGTGTGTGTGTGTGCATTTATGTGTATATTTGTATGCATGAGTCTCATATACTTTGGTGTGACTCTCTCTTCAAAAACCCAAGCCCAACTTCTACTGACACCTATGCTTGAGTCTATGTTAAAATGTCTTCTTAGAAAAACCCCAATTCTGCTTCATATCTACTTGTCCTAAAATTCTTTTCTGTAGAGCAGTCATGAGTCCCGCCATTACTTGAGAAAGACTTCTGAGAGACCTCTCAGACCCCTGCATGTGTCAACATAGGATGACTTCCTCCTGCTGCTGCTGCAGCTGCTAGCAATGTTGACAGTAACTAGAGTGCAGAATTGCCACAATGTGAAAAACATAGGAAGCTACAATAACTCCTCTTACCAAAAACATCCATTTTAGCATTGTTATTTTTGAGATATTACTACTTTTGGAAACTCCTTTAAAATTGCATATATCTATTAGTATCAGCTCTCAAAAATCACTAAATTCATAGGATAAGAATAATCTATTATTCCAACAACAGTGTACAAAAGCAACATGCGTTCACACAGGAGCCATTCTGCATTTTGTTTCCTGAACATAGTTTTCAAGGAAAAACTAATCAAAGCTTTATTGCCTTTAATGAAGTTCTCACATTGAATTCAGTACACTTGAAATTAATTTACCTTAATTAATCGATTTTCTATGCTTACAGGAAACTGTTTGACAAATTATTTGTTTTGCTTGTACCTTCTCTTTGTCTCTTTTTGCCTAGCATTGCATTAGTCCTCGGCCTGATCTCCTCACAAGACTGAAAGATACTAATGAGCTTGAATCCTCTACCTCAGTAACAACATGAGACTCATTCACAGTTTTTCTTTGTCGAAGTGGGGTTGATTTTCTATGACTCCACTCTTGAGCTTTAAGGATAGAATAGGGTATTTCCTGGCAAGAAAATTAAACCATGAAAATTCTGTTTTGGTTATATAGCCACAGATTTTTGGCCTTACCATTTTGGCCTTAACAATTTCTGGTTAATCAATGCTTACCCAGAGCCTTGAAGGGAACTTAATCAACCTAAACCCCTCAACAGTGTTGGAAAAATGACTTACATGATCATACATGATCTTGGCTTCTTTAACCTCTGTAGTTCAGATTCTTCACTAAAATGGATAAACCAGTGATACATAGAGTAAGGACCGGAATAGTATAGTGGGCCTACTAAGTGCCGCACATAATAAAGCAGAAAATATTTAATAAGCATTTCTTGAATTATTTGCTGTGGTTGTACCTGCTGCTCTTCTAGCTATAGAGCATTATGTGCCTGCTGATGTTTAGAAAATTCAAACTTTCCTGCAATATGAAGAAGTTATTCTTGTTGTCATATGTACAGTCTTAGTTTACAGGTTTCCTCTAAACACTGACATTCTCCACCACAGCTGACCATTTTTAGTTCTCAGGTTTATCCCATGTGGATTTTCCCCTGAAGATTGCTAACATAACAAATAACTCTACCATCAGACAAAACAGCCTTCTCTGACTTCTGGTTCATTAATAACTTCAGAATCTAAGCAAACAAGAGTACACTTTACCTCAACTAGCTTATACATCCCCAGAAGAACAGATTTTAAGCCTCATATAGCTACTAATTTACTTTCAAAATTCATTTTCATTGTAGGATTTATAACAGGAAATAAAATAAACAAGGAATGTTCATATTCTTATATCAATTTTTCCCATTTGGGGGATGGGTATTTTTCTCATGAATCCAAAGCACATTTACAAGGATGCTTCTGAAATGCACACTTGCCCAACAGTTGATCAAAAAACAAGCATACTTTTGAAGTCATAGACTTCACAAGCTAATTATTTTTCCCAGTCAAGATACAAAAGGTAAGACATTAAAGCAAATGAAACTCAAGTCCTTCTGAACATCTTCAGGCTTTGATAACTTTCCTTAAAGAGGGAATGCTTACAACACAAATAGCTACTTTTGAATCAGAAACCAATCATTGTCATATTATATTAAAGCACAATTCAACCTAACTGGCAGAACACCCAAAACTTGGTGAAGTTTGAGCTGTCCCGTGGGACTAGAACATTCTTAATCATATGTTTCTTTCAGAACATATACTTATAAGAAAGTTGCCAGACATCATGCCAGAGCAAATGCCTTCTGCCTTATATACACCCTCATTGGGAGTTATTAATTAGACAATTAACCAAGTGATTGCCTGTCAAAGATTAAATTAAAGGAACCCAATATGTCACTCTTGCAAGCTTTCTTCTTCCATACCAATCTGCCTCCTGCTTTCATGTTCGCTGTGTGTGAAGCTTCCTAGATACCAACGGGTTACTATTAATGACATGTATCTGGACATTTGCCTGAGCAAGGACAATATAAGAGTAGGCACACCACTAGTGAGAGGAGCTTCTTTTCTCTGTCTTTGTTAGTCTCTGAGGAAGGTATGATAACTCTCAAAGATCTCTCCTCTTTCATGATGCAATGCTGATATGACAAATCTTGTGCAGGTCTCAGGGAAATAGACAACTCTTTAGTTCATGGATGCTGTGGTCCTGTCATGCCCAGAAGATACCATATGACTGCACCCCTTTTACTTTCTCACTGTACCCTCTTCTCTGAGACTCCCTGAGCTTTGGGTTGGCAAGAGTCTTGGATATCTTGTTCAGGACCCAGATAATGTCTTCGTCTGTAATGTAAACTGCTACTTACTGACACTCACGTTCCCCTAAAATTCATACTTGGGAGAGTAAATTGCCAATGTGGTGATATCTATAGGCAGAACCAGTGTGCTCTTGTTCTCTGCATAACTGCTCTCTTTTTCCTTCTTTTCTCTCTTTTGTCTCTCTCTCCTGCCATGTTAGCTACTGTGAGAAGACAATCTCCTGCAACCAAGGGAACTCCCCTCACCAAACACAGGACCTTCTAGAATCTTTATTTTTGGACTTTCTAGCCTCCAGTATAGTGGCATATGATCCCTATTATTCAAGTCATCCAACATTCTTTCACAATGGCCCAAACTTGCAAAGATAGCATTCTTACTTTGCAGACAGCAAAACAGCACAGAGATAACTAGTGAACCCAGAATCACAAAGGGAACTAAAAGAACAGCAGGTGCTCAGACAACATGTGGTCAGAACTTGCACTTTCAGGGATGAATTGATAAGCCCCAGAGTCTACATAGTGTTTGGATGTGCGGGGTTCACATAAACACATCAGGCAAAGTGAAAGTGATGAATTGAAAGTGGGAAAATGGGGATAGATATTTACTGCCTGGTCCTTGCCAATATTGCCCTGTGTTTGGCATTCTAAAAACAGTCAGAGATACTGACTTTTATGTGAGATTCCTGTTTGTTTTTGATAATTTATTTGTATTGATGACTTATGCCTTATTTTAAAGTGGCAATAAAAATAGTGGAATTTTTTTGCATGTGTTTGTGTGTGTGTGTGTGTGTGTGTGTGTGTGTGAGAGAGAGAGAGAGAGAGAGTTTGTGTGTGTGTGTGTGTGTGCACTATGTTCCTGTGGAAGCCCAAGAGTGACATTGGGAGTCATCCTGTATTGTGTCTACTTCCTTTTGACTTTGCTCCTAGGTGCCACCTTCAAGAACCCGATCCAAACTCAAATCCTTCTGTTTGTGAGGCAGAGGTTTAACCCCTGAGCCATCTCTCCAGCCCTAAAAGTAAAGTTTTTAAGAGCAAGTCTGGTCCATGTGCTGGCAAGTCATTATCTGTGTCAAAACAGCTGAGGCCTCTTGGCACTATTACATTTCAAATTATGTCCAGCACCTCCAGAAAACTCTTTCTAGTTTCTACGATCCAAGCAAAGGTATGATGTGGGGTTTAGACTCGAGTCACCAGCTCTGGGCTGACTGGATGGATAGGTGTGAGTCCTCTATCTGCCCATTCCCAGCCCTCCGGGGACATTCAGACGCAACAGGGAGTCAAGTCCAAGCAGGAACTCAGTTTATTGTGGACGGTGCAACAGTTTATAAAGACAAGAGACCGCAAGGCACAAAATGGGCAGCCAATCACATTAATGGCCAGCACAACATGCAGGCTACACGTGCCAGGCTCAGCATTCATCTATACGGGAGATGTGCCGAGTTCACGTGTATGGAACTCCTTTGAACCAATCAGAGCTTCCTGTTACGCCTAGCACACTAGCTCCCAGCAGCATCTTTCCTGGGCTGGCCCAACAAAGGTAAAGTGTCAGTCCCTAGCCACAGGTCCCTCTTCGAAGATGTTTCTAACTGAAAGAACCTGTCATGCCAAAACACCTGGTCAATGACAGTTGGTAACTAGACAATTCTGAACATTTCTTAGCTGTCCGCCATTTCACCACATCTCCTTTCCATAATACCAGAAGAAAAACAACTTTTAAATTTTAATTAATGTACGAAAAATACGCATATTAGTATGGTGCCCTGTTATGTATGGGAGCATTCTTCCATACTTGTATACACTGTATAATTTTTAAGCTAGACTATATATACCTGTCCTCCCAAATTCCCAAATTCTTATCATTTCTTTATGATTAAAAGCTTAAATTTTTAGTCTGGTGTCATGGTTTAAGTATATATCCTAGCAACTGGAGGCTAAGGTGGGAGGACTACTGTGAATTTAAGTTCATTCTTAGTTATGGGACAACCGAGCAACAAAGTGAGACCCTCTGTCAAAAACAGACAAACAGACAAACAAAAAACCCCACAACTTTTTAAGTCTTTTCTTCTAGGCTTATGGTAGGATACATTATTTTATCTACAGTCACCCTACTGCAAATCAGAACTTCTTGCTTTTAAGTATCACATTTTTCCCATCAATAAACATGTCCCCACCTTTTCTATATACATACTGCAGCCTATACAGCATCTAATAACCAACCTATTTCTTGTGTCTATGAGACCAACACTTTTAGGCTACATAAGTGAGATGAGGTACACGTCTCTCTGTTCATGGCTTCTGTCACTTAACATATCCATGTTGTCATAAGCAATAAGTGTTCTTTCCTCATGATGACTGTTGCAGTCCGCCTGCATGGTTGCTGATAAATGACCATCACACAGCTTAAGGGAACAAGGAGTTTACTTTCTTACGATAGTCCGGTTACAATTCATAGTCCAGCTTGACGGGAGAGCACACACCAACACCAGGGCTGAGGGAACTGGCCACCATAACGGCTGAGAGATGGACAATCCTTACTTGCCAGACCAGCATGTCTGGCCAAGTGAACAGAAGGATGCCAACTCTCTCAACCAGCTCTCTCTGATTTATCCAGGGCCTAATCCCACCTACCATGGGCTGGGTCTTCCCCAGCAGCTAGACAATCTCCTTCAGGTTTGCTCTGGGCTTAACTCAACCATCAACTCTCTACAACTGTGCCCAGAGCTCAAACCCTCAAGAGTCAAGTTGACACCTGTGCTTAACTATGACAGTGACCAAATAGTATCCTTATGTGTGGATGTCCTACAATTTCTTACCAACGCCTTAGTGAGGATTTATCCATTTCTTGTTTTCATACCTTTGCCATAGTGAGTTCTACTACAGTATACATGATCATAAAGATGTCTCTGACATGTTGACTTCATGTGTTATGAACACATGCCCAGTGATAGGATTGCTGGGTCATGCCATAGTTCCTGTTTAAATCTTTGGAATAATTTCCACAAGTGTGTACTAACGGTAGCAAGGATTGTTTTCCTCCATATCCCTTGCTATCTTTGGTCATTTTGATAATATCCATTCTTACTGGGGTGATGGTGACAATGTTATTGTGGTTTTTTTCATATTTCCATGACATTTACAGATGTTGATCATTTTTACACATATTTATTACAGCCATTTCTTTAATTTCTTTAGAGATATCCATTTAGGTTTATTGGGCATTTTAATTGGACTGATTTCTGTTATTGTTGAATTTTATAAACAATTTATGTAATCTGAACATCAGCTCTTTGTAAAAATTATAATTCATAAGTATGTCTTCCCATTCTTCATGTTTCCTTTGCTGTGCAGAGCTTTTGAATTTAAGGTATTGTCTATTTGTCTGTTTCTACTTATTTTTCCACATGACTGAGTCTTCTGTTGAAAACTCCAGTGTTTCAAAGCATTTCTCTTAAGTTTCTTTCCAGCAATCTCAGAGTTTCAGGTCTTTCATGTAATTCTTTAATCAATTTTTGAGTTGACTTATTTTGTAACTGGAGAGAGAGAGAGAGAGAGAGAGAGAGAGAAACATCATTCTTGTGCATCTGGATGACCAATATTCACAGCACCCCTTCTCCAATGCCTATCTGTGGAATATCAATTGGCTATAGATGAGTAGATTCACATCTAGTCTCTATTCTATTCCTCTCACCCTCCTGCATGTTTTCACGCATATACTATGCTGCTTTGAGTGTTACAACTTTGTAGCATACCTATTTGCTCTTTTTGATTGGGATGATTCTATTAGAAAGTTTTTTTTTTAATGGTTCCACATATAAAATTTAGAATTGTTCTTTCCAGTTCTCTGACGAATGACTTTACTATTCTAACAGAAACCACATTCGGCACTTTCAGTAGCATGAGCATTTTAACAATACTGATTCTTCTGGATGTGAACTCAGGATTTCTTTCCCCTTCTTCATGTTCTTTGCATTTTTTTCTTCAGTGCTTCATTATTGTCATTATAAACCTATTTCACCTCTTTGGTGAAATTATTTCTAAAGAGTTTGGAGCTGTTATAAGTGGGATCATGGCCTTGATTTCTATTAAAGATAGTTTGCTATGGTATCTCACTAAGTACTGGTGCTTTATATATTGAATATTAATTATGTATTCTGCAGACTTGGTTAATTTTTCAGCTGTTCTAATAGGTTTTCCTATTTTCCTATTTTCTTTGGAGTATAGGCAAATTGCTACAAACAGTAACAATTTGATTTTTTTTTCAATGTGGATTTCTTGCGCTCCTAGGTTTTCAGGAATAAAAGTGATTTCAGTTGAATAAAAGTGGTAAAAAAGTAAACACTTTGGTTGTTCTGAATCCTAGTAAGAAGCAGGTAACATTTTCCCATTCACTATTACTTTACATGTTAGTTATTATAAATGGTTTTTATTGTGTTAAGATACTTTTCTCCTCTTCCTAATTCACTTGGTGTTTTTTATCCTGTTCAATTTTTTCAGATGCCTCTTCTGCATGCATTGAGAGGACCATATGGTTTTGCAATTCATTATGCTAATGTGGTATATAACACTTAATGATTTGCATATTTTCATAACATTCTTGCAGACCTGAAATGAAACCTACTTAATCACTCTGAATAAGCTCTTTATTTTGCCATTGGATATGGTTTGCTAGTATTTTGTTGAAGCCTTGAGCATGTATGTAGTTTATTAAACATATTGGCCTATACTTTTTATTCTTCAATTTTTTTTCTCTTTCTCTTACATTCTTCTCTGGTTTGGTTAACTGAATAATGCTAACTCCTTTTTTTTCTTGCTCTCTGAAAGTTTTCCTATAATAGTTTTATCTTTCCCTTTCTTCCCAGCTCCATATCCCACTGCATTTGATCAAGGGCCCTTTCCCACATGATCTTAGATTGGGACTATTTGGAGCCTTGTAGGCGGCTCCCACATGAATACATAGGTAGCTAGATGTGTCATCCCACCTGAATCTGCAAGATGTCCACTGTTCATCAGTGCCTTCTAGGATTCCAGGGGTTCCTCCTCAGTTCATAGCTGATCACTGACCAGGGACGTCCATTGCTTTAAAATTTTTATTTTTAACAGTTTCATACATGAATATAAAATGAAGTTATGTCATTTTTCACCCCTTACTATCTGTCCCCTGGACCTTCTGTTTCCAGTGTAAACCTTTTTCTTGCCCACCAGTTTCCTTCCTACTTTCATGTCTTGCTGCATTTATAGCCAACCAAATTCACTGGGGTTGACTGTATTACCATGTGCCTGAATAAATGCTATAGCACATGATTTATCAGTGTCCATACTACTGAGGAAAGTAACTCTTCTTCTCCCATCCAGCCTCAACCTTCAATAGTTCCTCAGGGGAGTATAGTACCTCTTGAAGTCTTTTCCCTTCCATGAAGAAATAATAAAAGGCCAAATCTTGTGTAGGTCTTGTGGAAGTAGACACAGTTGCAATGGTTTCATGGGTGCAGTGGCCTTTTCATTCCCAGAAGATACTCTCCAACCAGACTCCTCCCATTCTCCATCTCTTACATTCCTACCACCACCACTCCCTTTTCCTGGGTGTTTCTTGAGCCTTGTGGTAGAGGGTGATTTAGATAGTCTCTGCATTTTGGCCAGTTGTTATTCTGTATATTACACACATCAATTACATAAGATAGCTTTACAAGTGCTGGAAGTTGCTCTAATTTACAAATATAATGAAAAGTGCTTAGAAAGCAGTTTGATGTCATGTCCTTATACCTAAAACTTAGTAGTATGTCCTCATCCCAAACTACCACTCCAGGGCCTATGGCTTCCCCATCCAATGGTTCTTGACCTTATTTACAGTGCCAAGCATTTGTTTCCTGCTGAACAGCAGACCTTAAATCTAATGAGAGAGCAATTGGTTGTCCTCCACCAATGGCCGCTACTTGCCATGGTGGTTGGTAATGTATCTTGCAGAATTCACAGCTGAATGACTCCATTAATTGTTCTTCTCCTCCAGGATTCTGCATCATGTGATCTGATACTATAAAAGCTAGCTAGCAAGGAGGGTACCTCCAGATCAATTCCAGCTTGTTTTACCATGTTCTATGATCAGTATGTGTAATGTCTTCAACAATAGGGTCTTACTATCATGTTCTGGGGAGCATCAAAGGCAATAACAAAGCCTACATTATTTGGGGGGGAATCTTTGAGACCCTTCTGACCAACAGCTCAATAAGAGGTATCACATACCTGGTGCTTGAAATTTTGTTTTATTACCTGTGTTCTCAAGTAGGAACATCTCCAAGAAGTTTCTGCTATCCCTTTTTTCCCTTCTCTGTGTTCTCCTGTGTAGGATTTGTCTGTTTCACTTTTTTAAATTATGTTTTTACAAACCATAATTCAGAACATCAGAGACCCTAGATTAATCATCTGGAACCAGACCAGCCAAATCTTTCCCCATCCTAAAGCTCAGGGAAACTTGTGGAAGAGGGGCGGTAAGAGATTAAAGATGGGGAGGACCAATGATACGCAAGATACTCCACACATATTAAGGCTGCAGTAGTCATAACTGGACTTTGCATGACCTGCACAATGACTGACATATCAATGACCCCTCAAACTCTAGCATGGATCACGGGCACTAGGATCCTTAGAGGCAAGGGATTAACAGTCATAATAATGTTCCCATACTAAAGGGGAGCCCAAGAAAGGGCTCTGGGCCATGCCACTGAGTCCTTACACCTCATTAGAGTGGAGGGCTCAGAGGGAAGTTTGACATTCACACTAAAGGATGCTCCAGGAAATGGGAGGGGGGAAGGGGAGACACTGGGAGAAAGGAAGGGGAAAAGGGGGGAGGGTGCAAAGGGGTCTGGGGAGGGGTGGAGGAAGGGAGGAGATGGGGTACCTATTAAGCTTGTATTATTGGGAAAAAAATAAATATAAAAAATAAATAAAATTAAATTATGTTTTTAGATAAACTTATAGCAAGTTTCTGTCTGGCTGTGTCCCACAATCTCAGTGCTATTTATTATTTCTTCACCCCTGTTGTACCCCATTTCTGTTCTTTTACCTTTTACTTGTCTGAAAGTGTCTTGATCTCCCCTTCATTTCCTAAACGTAGTTTTGCTGGATATAGTAGTACTCTCTGTTGACAAGGTTTTGTCCTGAGTTTTATTTGGTTTTGTTATTGATTTTGTTAATCTCATTTTGTTACATTCCTTCAGTGTAGTGAAGATCCCTTGCTTCTCTTTCCTAGTCTATAAGGTCTCTGCTGAGAAATCTCATGTCAAGTCAATGGAGCACTTTTATTTATTGTTTGCTATTTATCTCATTCACTTTCACAATTTTCACCTTTAAGATTGACTATAATATTTCTTGAAATAGATTTCATTGCATTAAATTTTACTGATGAACACTGACCTGCAGTATCTAGACATGTGTGTCCTCTTGGTTTGACAAGTTCTCTGTTATTAATTCTTTGATTAAGCTTTCATTTCTTTTAATTTTCTCAAGGTCTTCTTGCCCAAATAACCTGAATACTTGCTCTTTCAACACTTTGCCAAAGTTCCTACAATTTATAAATCTTTATTCAATCCTCTTCATTTTCCTTTATTATCTCCCACTGTGTCTTATCATATAGCCTGACTTTGAGCTTACCAATTCCTCTGTTTGATCTATCCTGCTCCTAAGTTTTCTGTCACGTTACCAGTTGCTTGGTGTGTTTTCCAGCTCAAGGGTTTCTGTTTGGCTTTCTGTTTGGTTCCAGTTCTTCTTAAGTTTCTCTGTTAAAATATTGAAAAGTTTCCCTGTATTTTTTCAAATTCATTGAGTTTTCTTACACCTACTCCATCATTTCACTCTTTTCTAAAGTTTCATTATGTCGATGACTATCCAGTTGATTTCCAGACATTTATTTTATCAAGTAGGTATGGTTGTGATTACCTAGAAACTCCTGGTGCTTCTTGTGCTGTGACAGCATCTGAGCTTTAAATGATTGGATATTTATTCCTGTCTTCCTAGTCAGACATTTTGAAGCCTGGCTTTCTAGAAATCCTAAGCGGGCACTCCTTTGTCTGACCTTACAGTCACTTTTATTGATTACTCTCCCTCTTTTAACACTGAATGATACCCAGGTCCAAATTTTCTACAAGCTTGTAATCAGTGACTTCTTAATACTCCAGTGCTAGAGGTGACTCTGAATCCAACTTTATCTCAGATATACTGCTGATGTGCTATTCAAAAGACCTAAAAGAGTATCTGCAAAAATTAGTCTATATCTATAAGCTTTTGGGGAGATTGGGCTAGATAACTGTTGTCTTAGTTTTATTAGCTGTTGTTATATTAAAAACCTGACCTGAGCAACTTGGGGTAAAAAGAAATGTATTCATCTTACTCCCGATTATGGTTCATTTTGGTAGAAAAATTATCAACATCAAGATCCAAGAGAACTGGATGCACCATATCTAAGTCAAGAGTTGAGCAGGGAACTGGCCAAATTTCTCATCATCTTACCCACATGTCCAGGGAACTGTGCCATTCACTGAAGCTAGGTTTGTTCACATCAGTCATGCAATCAAAGCAGTCTATGACCTGCCTCAAGTAGACAATTCTTCATAGGTGTGCTCAGAGGACCATATCTCACTCCATATTAACAACTGAAACTGACCAGCACACCTATCATCAGACATATTGAGATTTTGCCTAGTTCTTGTCCAAATTACCATTGATGGACCTGCCTGAAGCTCTGTGCCTCTTCTGTATCCACCGATGCCCAGGTTTCATTACCAGAACCCCCATCCACAAAAAGATAGCAAAATACTGGGGTAGAACTCAGATGCATGCCACAGTAAACTCCTAAGAGTTTAGGTGCTTACTGCTGTAGCCTTCTAAGGCGTGCTAGAACCCATCTGTATGCTCTGGTAGACTCCAAGAAACAGAAGAACCAGGTCCTTGCTGTGACTGATTCCTGAGATAGACTCATCATCCAAGAGCCCTTCAACCAGCTATGGGTAATGCACTACTACATAGAGTCTGAAAAACTTAAGCCACATTTCTTCCCCTGACACTAGGGCTAGTCCTGGGACTCAGTCCACAAGCAGGTCTGGCATTGGGAACTATTATCTCACAAATGCAACACTAAGTTCCAAGGCAAAGTATTGTACTTACTACTTGTCACGCATCCAGCAAATCTACATACCCACTGTCCATGACTGAGGTAGTGTTCATGAAGGCAGTCCCCCATGCATGCAGGATGATGCTAAGCAGGGTTCTACCTGAATCTCCTAGCAACAAAGACGTGCAGTCTTGGCGGGACATGGAGGCCAATGTCTCTGCTTGCTGGCAGGACAGTCTTAGAACCCCATCTGTGAGCCCTGGCCTCAAAGTAGCTGTGCCACCCACGATTGAGGACAAGTGAAATAAACACTACCTTGATTGCAAAAGCTAAAATTAGGTCACATGAATCTCACAGCCACTAGGAACTACACAATCTTAGAAGGAGGGTGGGTTTGCCCAGGTTCACTTCAGGACTAGAAATTACATGGGCTCAAATTCAAGTGTGTTCCACAGCATTCAGACCTCTGCTAAATCCTGGATCAGTGTAAAGGCTCTGGCTGTGAGCTCTGGATCTGTACACAGAAGTTAACATTCTACAGGATGCTGAATCTCACTGGGGCAAACCTGACACCAAGACAAAGCTTTATGCCTGTTTTAATGCCCTGTTCCCCCAGGGGATAGCTTGATCTCTGTCTTATAGCAAGAGGCTTGAGATGGTAGTTACTTACAGTAGGCACCTGGCCCTATGCAGTTCCTGGGACTTGGTTTGGCCTGGTAATCAGACTCGCAAAAGCTTGCCCAACATTGAGTTTGGTACTAATTTTCTCATCTAAGATGTGAATTCAAATCTAATTCATCCCCTCCCTTCCACCAATCCCAAGTTGCAATCCCTCTTTCACACTGGGCTGCTAGCAGAGGACCAAGTGACTTTGGCAAATCTTGTCTTCCCATCATCCTCCTTGTACTTTTTATGCTTTATACTAAAAGTAGCATTATGACCCTTCATCTTATTTTTTTAGTTATTGTGAAAGTGGCTTGGTGTATAATCACCCCTTCAACATGGTTCCTGTCTGGGGAGAAGATCTAAGAGGGACTTTTCGGCTGCCATCTTGGTCCACCTGCTAAGGTAAGATGGAAGAGCCTTTAGCAATCAGACTCATTCCATACTGAAATATTGTCATAAGCAGCTAAAGGAAGTATAGAACATTTATTTTACTTGTTTTGACATCAGCAAATAATGATAGACTAGAGGGAAAGACTATTTCCCTCTAATTATTGAAGAAGTAATATATGCCGCACCATGCTTCTCAGAAGACAAGCTGCAAATGACTGTAGTCATTCCTGTGGCCGATGCATGTTCTTAAAGAGCTGCAGGTGCCATATGTTTGTGAATATTAACATTGTTTGAAGTTTCTCAGGTTACCATGGTCACCTCAGCTCCTTCCTGCCAGCAGGACCAGATGCACTGACTGCAGAATTGGGGAGGAATCCACATATGCAAATGCAGCTGGAGAAGCTGCCCTTTTCTAGGGTTCCCAGCCCTGTGTGATGTATCCCAGTGACTGAGATGCACACATGCTTCCCTTGTGGAAAGTCTCCAGTGTCACTTGGCCTCAGCCAAGCAACAGTCTCGGCTGCTTGTGCTCCCGAAAGAGAATTCAAACAGGACCCAGTAAGAGTTCAAGCAGGTAAGCACTCAATGAGAGCAAGTAAGGCAGCAAGGATACAGTCCAGAAAAAGACAAGGCTAAGCTAAGCAGCACGAGCAGCTGCTGTAGCCAACAAGGTCCTCCTGCCCTGTTCTCCCCTCCCTTGTGTCTCCCCACCCAACTGCTCCTCTGCTTCCAGAAGAGGCATCTGTTCATTTTGGAAGCCCATTTTACCCAGAATACAATCTGTTATGAGCAATGGTATAATATGTAAAAAATATGAATCGGGGTTAAGTACCTCTAGAGTTGAAAAGCTTGCTGGGAGACAGAGTAACAGCTCTCTGCGCATACTTTGGTAGAAAAGCCCCCAAAGTTGCCATGAGCGGACTCAGCCAGAGACTGCTACCCTGAGATAAGGAAAGAACAAACTACAAGTGCTAGTTGCACAGAAATTGACCACCATTATTTTTCCCTCCTATTGGTCTTCCAGTCCTATATTGCAGGGGTATGTTCGTGTATTCATTTCTCAATAACACCCCACTCTTCTGACACCAAATGTATTAGTTTGATCTTCCCTGAACAAATACCAAATTCAGTAACAGTTTCTTTTCATGTTGCAGAGAAATGCAGGATCAGACAACTTAAGAGGATCAAGGGGTTATGCTTACTTATGGTTCTCAGTGACAGCTCATTAGTGCGGCAGATTTACATGGAAATCAGGAGCCCAGGGAACCGATCCCAACACATGGGCAGGAATCATCACCTGTGTGCCAGTCTTCCACAGCATGACAAAGCACACCTACAGAGGTCACTTGTCTCCTTCTAGCTTTTGCTTTTAGAGGTGAGGTCTCTCTTACTGCTTCTGCCATCTTCATTCTCCAGGTTGGCCAGCCTGCTAGCTTCTAGAAGATTCTGCTGTCTCTACCTCTCCTCTTGCTTTAGGAGTACTGGGATTACAGATCCATGTCACTGCATCCGACTTGTTCATATGGATGCCAAGAACCAAACTCAAATCACTGGGCTTGCTTAGCAAGTGCTTTTACCCAGTGAGTTATCTCTTGGGTTTCAGCTTTGTTATTTTCACACTGATCAGTGAAAATGTATCATCTACAATAACCACATTAAATGTGTCCATTGTGATTGTCTTTCTGTTGGAGTGTGTGTGTGTGTGTGTGTGTGTGTGTGTGTGTGTGTGTGTGTGTTGTGCATGCAGGCACACATGCACAGATGTGCACATGCATTAAAGGCCAGAAGTCAACTTCTGATGTGGTCCTTCAGGTGCCATCCATTTTGGGTTTCTGCTTGTTTGTTTTTCAGACAAGATGTCTCACTGGTCTGGAGCGCTATAAGTAGCCCCAATAGGAGAGCTAGGGAGCTTCAGAGCTGGAATTTCAAGCAAGTGCCACCAACCCTGGCTTTTTGCCCATCAGAGACCTAACTCGGGTACTTATGCAAAGCAAGCATTTTGCAACCTAGAATATATTCAGTTGTCTTTAATGATGGCATTTGAAGTAAATGATTTCATTTGACCATACAAGATACAGTACAAAGAATATGCCAAGCTCATCTTGTTTCCTCATCAGAAAAATTTAGAAAACTTCAACTCAATACATTTCAATTGAGCCCTATAGTTCTCAAAAACAGACTTATCAGGAAAAGCTCCAGTATAATTCAGTAAGGAACTGTAAAATATTTACACAGAAAAAGATTTTTGGATTAAGGTTATTGTTTAAAATATTCTACGTTTCTCGTATATTACATTTCACTGATTTTATACAGGCACACAAAGACAAATGCTTCATTCTGTCCTACCTTCAGCACATTCCATTTCTTCCAAATAAATTAACTTTTA
Organism: Typhlomys cinereus; assembly: GCA_023101885.1. NCBI lineage: Eukaryota > Metazoa > Chordata > Mammalia > Rodentia > Platacanthomyidae > Typhlomys > Typhlomys cinereus. The sequence continues at coordinate 805,724 of JALPQD010000176.1, read as the reverse complement.
AACATAGGTGATTTTAGCAAGTTCACTACAATGCAACTAACAATTATGTAGCAAAGACTTTTGGAAAGATATGGAAATGGCTCTGTGAGAGTTTTTAAATTCTTTATATTTCGTTCAAAGCTTGCAGGATACCGGAATTTCATTACCTGAAAATTATCTCACTCTCTAAACATATAATATTAAACTCGGAAATGTCTTTGACAGAAAAAAAAAGTGTGTGGGAGAAGATAAAAAACACTGGCTGGATCAGAGTAAAGTAAGAGAAAATGTGGATTCTTTAAATTAGCAGAAAGGCTAGCACCATGAAAAAAACTGTTCTCCTTGTCTGTAGAGACCATGCGGTAAATTATAAGAGCAGAATCCCATGAAAGAGTGAAATGAGAAGTGTTTAGAGAATATTAACTAGCTGAAGCATTGAACTCCTTAGGAAAGGATGGAGACTTTAAAGTCACTTTAAAGTCTCACTTGCACTAAACTTAGGGAGTATAACACACTAGAAGTTGTGCTGTCCCTTATAAGTCTAATAATCTATACACATAACCTGCCCCATTTTCAGTGACTCTCAGCATCTCTAAATGCAAGCTTCTCACCCTCCAATATAAAATAAAGCTTCAGAAAAACAAACAGAGCAGAAGACAGCACAGTAGGTAGTTGTTCAACTGTTGCAGAATTGATGCCTGATATAATTCAATGAAAGGGTCTTGTTACCTGAAGCCAAGATGTTTAAATAATTTAGATCTACATTTCCCTCTCTCTCTCCCTCCCTTTCTCTCTCTCTCTCTGTATTTGTTTGTGTTTATGTGTACAATGGTTTCAGTGAATGTGTTTGCATGTGGAGGCTCAAAGGTGACATCAGGAATCATCCTGGATTGCTCTTTTGCCTTATTGCTTTGTTCTGGGGTTTTCTAAGCTCTGCCTTCCAGGGCTAGAATTTTAAGGCACTGCCATTATCTGCCTGGTATTTTTTAACCTGAGTTCTAGGGATCTAAACTTAGGTCCTTTAGCCTGTGAGACAAAGGCTTTAATCTTTAAGCCGTCTACCTCCCCAGCCCTTGATCTACATTTCTTAGAATTAGGAATCAGATCCCATAGTCCACAATGGCATTGCAAGGTGAGATCTAACCCACAAATCTCTTCCCCTAAGTAAAATCAAGCAGAGAGGATGGGCATTGTTGTCTTTGCACTAAACAGGCAGCATGCTGTGAAGTTTGTTATTCTTTTGCTTCTACCAAGGATGACTCAAGTGAAGGCTTCCATGTTACTACAGTCATCAGTTTGCTTGGTGACACAGTTAAGTTCATGTCAGCCAGAACTTCCTAAGTCTCCATTTTAGTTCCTTAGACAACCCCAAGTTTAAAACCAGAGATACCACCAGGACAATAGAAAGAACCCCCTTGATAACATCCATGACCCGCCACCTAGTCCCAAGCAATGTGTGTGTGTGTGTGTGTGTGTGTGTGTGTGTGTGTGCGTGAAATAGGGTTAAAAAAAGACACTGAGGTCTAAAGACATGGCTCAAGGTTAAGCCTCTGTCTCACAAGCAGAAGGTCCTGAGTTTGGATCCCAGTTCCTTTGTAAAAACACTGGATAGAAATGGCAGTAACTTTCACTTCCAGCCCTGGAAGGTGGAACCTGTGAAATCCCAGAACAAAGTGATAAGGAGATAGAACAATCCAGGATGATTCCAGAAGTCAGCCTTGGACCTCCATAGATACACAAAGTTCTTCTTTTACATACACACACCCACACCCACAGTAAACATACACAGCACCTATTCACATGCAAAAGAAAAGAAATGACGTTGAGTCTCATTAACTTTTCAAGAAAAACAGATTTAAAAAAATTAGCTGGCATTTTACACATAAAATTTAAATACTATGAGAATTTGGAAAAGTTTTAGAAGGAACAGGAAAAGTTCTCAATTGTGAGAGGGCAAACTGGTGCACGCTCTTTGGATCTAACTTTTAAACAAGCATTCACTCTGAAATGATACTTCCGTTTTTATAAATGCATCCGCAGATGAGTGTTCAGAGGTACCTACAGAACACAGCACAGCACTAAATAGGGAGGTAGTAAAATTAACTATAGTCAATCCATGCTATGGAATGCTGGAAAGTCTATTGCTGAATGAATACAGGACTCAAACAACAACAATGGACAAGGATTCCATTCTTGTTTACTATCCTTGGTTGCATACCATTAGCTTGGCAGGAAAGAGTCAAAACCACATCATGAGTCAAAGGAATTGATTGGCCACACCGTGTCCACACAAACAGTTAAGAAAGCGACAGACTTTCTTGCGTGCTTGTGTGCCGGTATGTCAAAGTATATCCAACTACTAAACCAGCTCTCCATCTTATTCGTCTGACTGGGAAATGGTTCCACCCACTATAAATTGTGTCGTCCCACATCAATTAGGGCGTCTCTCACAATGTTACTCAGGCCTTGTCCTAACTAACAATTCTTCATTGACAAAGAGTCAGTCTCAATTGCCAAGTTGGCACATGTATCTTACTGTCACATCTATGGAAAGAATGAGATGATTCTACATACTGATGTGGGAAACACTTCAATTATGTTGCAAAAAAAGCAGCTTCAATAACAAGGTAACACTGTATCCATTTGCATGAGATGAGTCTTTTAAGAAAAAGTGCATGAGATGAGTCTTTTAAGATAAAGTGCATATTTTCCTTACATAGGAAATCCTGAATGTACTCATGAGATGTTAATCATAGAGAGAGAGGGACACTAAGGTAGTCAGACCCAGAATAGGTGATGAGGTGGGATGATGAGGTGAGAATCAATGTGGGACCAAACAGGACCACTGTGACTTTCTGGGCTATTGCTGGTCAAAGGTTTTGCTATGAGAAGGACAAGAAATGATCCTTTCCCTTACAGTGCTTGCATGAGTATAAAAAGTGTGCGGAATAACAGGCCTGTCCAGGACTGGAGATGGAACCAGTCAGTAGAGGGTTTATTTAGCATCCATCAAGTCCAGGATTCAAGCCCCAACACTGTGTAACTGGGTGAGGTGGTATACAGATAGGCAAAGCAAGGAAGCCTAGAAGTTCAAAGCTATCTTTTGCTACATTGGAAGTTCGAGGCCCATTTGGGATAAATGAGAACCTGACTGTGATAATTAATCCTGGGTGTCAACTTGACCAAATCTGGCATTAACTAAGATCAGCTGTCAGACACCTGAAGAGGTTATATGGATCAATATATCCTACAATACAGATACCAGCCCTATTTCTGATTGGAATCTCTCAGTAGCAGATCAGATAAAAGGAATCATAAAACAAAAGAGTTTGAAGAGAGATTTCTCTGAAGCTGTGCTAGAAAACTCTCTTCCTGCCACCTGGCTTCTTTGACCCTCCAGCCCTGCAACCCTCTAAGCCTTCAACATGACTAAAGACTCTCCAGGAATCTTCCATCCTTCAGGGGCTACCAGCTAGACTACTGGACTGAGCAGCTACTGGCAGCCACTGTTGGACTACCTCGGTCATATCTCATAAGCCAACTAAATAAATTCCCATTTCATCCTTTTGATTCTGTGCCTTTAGAGAACCTTAATACATTGACAAAAAAAAAAGTCTGGAAAACGCCAGAAAACCCATAAATATTGGTTATTTGACTGAAGTATAAATGAGAGAATATGCACTTGCTCAAATATGTACAGAAAGTTACATACTCGCCTCCTGTACCACTTTCTCCAAGCTGACCTTTATCATCTGTGTCCAATCTATGGCATGTTTCCATACCTCTGGGCATCTTTATTTCAAGGAGACTGAAGAAGAGTCAGAGAAAAGACTGAATTTGGTATTTCTGTCTCGCTTAGATTTTTCAAAACTGGAAGATTATGTTTTATTTTCCATTAACAAAACAGAAAAATAAAATCCTCCCAGGTACTAGTAATGATTTACCTAAATGTCTTGTCTGACTCTCTATTTCAATCATTCCTAAAAGGCATACTAGGTGGGGACACTTAAAATACCTCCATTATTATCCAAGAACCACAGAAAGATGAGATTCCATATGTGGTGGTATAGCTGAAATAATATGCTGAACTGTGGAGATTGTGACAAGCAGTAAGATTTGAGAAATGAATAAATTAACTTTTTTTTTTTTTAAAATTCGTTTCTTTGTGTGTGCGTGTGTGTGTGTGTGTGTGTGTGTGTGTGTGTGTGTGTGTGTGTATTGGACGGCACTGTCTCTGTAAAGGAGCAAGAATGACTTTGTGAATCATCCTTAATTGTTTTTCCTTCCTTCTTTCTTCACTCTGGGATTTCCCAGGCTCCGCCCACCAGAACTGAAAGTGTAGGCCATGGCCTTTTTTGTTTAAATGGTACCTGGGATCCAAACTCAGGACCTTCTGTTTTCAAGGCAGAAGTCTTAACTCCTGAGCCATTTCTCCAGCCCTAAATTAATTTTTAAAAACACAGCTACCTTATAGATAAGTGATCTCCAAAATAGGTTTTGCCTACTCATTCTCCGGCAGATAAGAAGTTTGGGAACAAGAAGCCGTGTAATAGTTAGTACTCATTGTCAACTCAACACAGGTGGCAAACCTCACACATCCCTGTGAAGGGCAGTCTAGATTAGGTTGGCTTCAGAATGTCTGTGAAGGGTTGTCTCAGTGACCTTAGAGGACTTGAGAAGACCCATGTTAATTAAGGGCAGAACCTTTCCCTTAGAATGCGTAAAATCAAGAAAGCAAACACAGCATGCATTCCTGTCTGCTTTCTGATTGTAGATGCGACTGCTTGCTTTTGGTTCCTACTGCTTTGACTTCCTTACTGTGATGGGTTGTATCTCAAACTGTGGACCAGAATAAATACTTTTGATGCAGTTCACCTGCATGGTTGCTGATAAATGACCATCAAACAGCTTAAGGTAACAAGGATATTTTCTCACAATAGTCCGGTTACAGTCTGTAGTCCACCTTGATGGGAGAGCATTCATCAACACCAGGCCGAGGGAACTGGCCACACCATCTCTACATAACTGCTGAGAGAGGAACAACCCTTACTTTCCAGACCTGCATGTCTGCCCAAGTGTACACAATGATGCCAACTCTCTGTATTTTATTCCAGGCCCTAATCCCACCCACCATGGGCTGCATTCCCCATCAGATAGACAATCTCCTGCAGGTTCACTCTGGGCTCAACTCAACTACTAATTCTCCACAAATGTGCCCAGAGCTCAAACCTTTGACTGACAAGTTGACACCTGTGCCTAACCATCACAATTTTCTTCATTAAATTGCTTTTGTAAGACTATATTATTATAGCAACAGGAAAAGAAGATAAGAAAGGTAGCAAGATGCAGTTCTTAATTTAGAAGCTACAGGTATCACATCCTTTACTAATACATTAGGAATATTACTAAATTCACAGTGAAATTAAAGTGGATGAGATTTAATATATACAGAAAATCAAGCTTCTGGTGTTTTTTTTCTTATATGTGGTACAACACTCTTCCAAATAACTCAAATGGTTACTACGATACTGATTATAAGATTGATACCCCTAACCAGGCATGGCGACACATGTAATTCCAGCCTAAGGCAGCAAGATTATGAATTTGAATTCATCCAGGGCTATGCAGTAAAACCTGGAAGGGCAAGAGAAGAGAGCAGAGAGGGGAATGGGAGAGGAGAGGAAGAGGAGATAAAAAATTAAACCTCTGAAGAATCATAGTCTCAACTACAGATGGGCAAAAATTTTAGACAGCTCTTACTAATGTTATGCCTCCTTAATGGGCCTAAGAGAGTAGAATTAAATGAAGAAGATAATTTTTTCTTGCAATTGTACAGAAACAATTCTTGATGAATGCTTTCCAATTGCCAAGGCTTGTCAGCAACCTTACAATCAATGCCTTATGTTTAATTTTACAAATAACTCTTTATAACAACACTTATAGTCATAGGAACAAGATTAAAGTGGTCCAAGAAAAGCTAGTTAGAAAACAGTAAGGCACAGCCCATGATCCTTGAAGGAATGATTCCAAAATGTACAAAATTAATCCATCTTTATTTGCTACTTAGAAAAGGAAAATATTAAATAATAAAAAAGTAGTATGTGCTTGATGAAATTTGACATCACATAATATTATATAATCAAAAAGATATTAATCAGATTGAGAAATGGGTCTTCTTTCTCCCCATGTCTCTGAGCTCTATCATCTTCAATTACAAAGAAAAGTCCTACTGTGCATATCACAGGACACACTAAACTTTAAAAACACATTGTCGCCTGTACAGTACTAAAGATTAAACCCAGCCCCTCCTCCCAATGCTAAGTAAGTTCTCCATTTTCTGAGCTACACCCCTGACTTAGGATAAGGTTTTGAGGAGAGATTTGAAAAAACATTGACAATTTTTTAAGTTACATCCTCCTATTGCATTTTTTTTTATTAAAAATTTAATTATACATTTTAAAAATTTTTTACCAGTTCCCTCCCTCCCCCCTCTTCCCCCTCCCCTTCCCCCAGTGCCTCCCCCCCCAATTCCCAGAGAGTCCTTTATTGTGTGTGCCTAACTCTCCACTGTGTCCTCCTCTCCGATGACATATAAGGACCCAGTGGCATTTCCATAAGCCCTTTCTCTTGTTCCCCTTAAGCATAAGATCACTACTATGGCTGTCAATCCCTTGCCTCCAGGGGTCTCGGTGCCCTTATCAGATGCTAGACTTTATGAGGGCAACAGTGCGCTGGACATTGCGCAGGGCATGCAAAGTCCCATTGTGATTGCTTTGGCCCCAACTATTGTTGAGAATCTTGCAAATCGTTGCTCCTCCCATCCTTTTGCTCTTACAATCTTACCGCCCCCTCTTCCGCAAATGTCCCTGAGCTCCAGGATGGGGAGAGATTAGGCTGTCCTAGTTTTATGTGATTGATATAGAGTCTCTGAAGTTCTGGATTGTGGTTTGTTGATTTTCTTTTGCAGTTTTGCTGCTCCTGCAATTCCCTTCACTCCATTCTGCTGGGCACTGTATGTCACCCCCTGGCCAGAGACAAAAAGCTGTTAAACTGGAGTCTTGTTGTAATAGCACATTCAAGGGTAGATGTAATAAGAGTAGGAAACCTCACTGAGAGAGGGGTCCATCACCCATTTGCAAAATGATTACTTTTTATCTGCTAGACTATATGCCCTCCCCTTCTGGTGAGATCAGGAAAGAACGTCTGTGAACTTAACCAGGTTTCTCATTACTTACTTGCAGACCTTCATGGAGGCCTATTTTCTCTGCTGTAACATGGTCTCCTCTCTCTTTGTTTCTGGTGTGGCCCTCCTAACCCATCTCTCTTGTTCATAATCCTTGCAATTACTGTGTTACATAGGTTTACTTTTGAGTGTCCCAATGTGGGCTGGGTGAGTTTGGTACTAGGAGCCACCTATTAGGGAGTACATACGGCGCTTAATTTTCTGGGCTTGGGATACTTCACTTAATATAATTCTTTCTAATGACATCCATTTCCCAGCAAATTCCATTAATTCATCATTTTTGATGGCTGAGTAGTACTCCATTGTATAGATGTACCACTGTTTCCTTATCCACTCGTCAACTGTTGGACATTTAGGTTGATTCCATGACTTTGCTATTGTAAACAGTGCTGCTATGAACATGGTCGAGCTTGTGCTATCGAGGCGAACCTTTGCTGCTTGGGGGGTTATTCCCAAAAGTGGGATAGCAGGGTCATATGGCATTTCAATCTTTAATTTCTTTAAGAATCTCCAGACGGCTCGCCAGAGTGGCTGTATGAGCCTGCATTCCCACCAACAATGTAGGAGAGTTCCCCTCTCTCCACATCCTCTCCAGCATTTGTCGTTGTTTGTATTGTGGATTTTTGCCATCCTGACCGGGGTGAGATGATATCTCAGGGAAGTTTTGATTTGCATTTCCCTGATGGCGAAGGAAGTGGAGCATTTTTTAAGATAATTGTTAGACATTTTAATTTCATCCCTGGTAAAGTTTCTTTGAAGTTCCAGGGCCCATTTTTTAATTGGGCCAGTGTTTTCCTTGGAGTTTAATTTTCTAAGTTCTTTGTGCACTCTGGACAGTAGAGCTCTGTCAGATATGTGGTTAGTGAAGATTTTCTCCCATTCTGTGGGTTGCCTTTGAGCTCGTGTGACAATCTCTTTATCTGAACAGAAGCTCTTTAATTTCACAAGATCCCAACTGTTGAGAGTTGGTAGCAGTGACTGTGCCATTGGATGTCTGTTTAGGAACTGTTGGCCTAGCCCAATCAGCTCGAGGGAGTTCCCTATCCTTTCAACTATGGTTTTTAAAGTCTCTGGCCTGATATCAAGGTCCTTGATCCATTTGGAATTAAGTCTTGTACATGGTGACAAGTACGGGTCCAGCTTTAATCTTCTGCATGTGGAGATCCAGTTTTGCCAGCACCATTTGTTGAAGATGCTGTTCTTTTTCCATTGGATTCTTTGGGCCCCTTTGTCAAAGACCAAATGGCTGTAACTTTGTGGGCTTATATCTGGGTCTTCAATCCTTATCCATTGATCTGTGTGTCTATTTTGGAGCCAGTACCAGGCTGTCTTTATAACTATGGATTTGTAGTATAGACTTAGGTTTGGTATGGTAATACCTCCAGCTGTGTTTTTGTTACTCAGGATTGTTTTTGCTATCCTGGGTCTTTTGTGCCTCCATATGAACTTTGAGATTGTTTGGTCAACTTCTTTGAAGAATTGCTTTGGGATTTTGATTGGTATAGCATTGAATCTGTATATTGCCTTTGGTAGGATGGTCATTTTTACAATGTTGATTCTGCCAATCCAGGAACAAGGGAGGTCTTTCCACCTTCTGGTGTCTTCTGCAATTTCTTTCTTTAGGGTTTTAAAGTTTTCATTGTAAAGGTCTTTTACCTCCTTAGTTAGGTTTATACCAAGGTATTTCATTTTTTTAGGGGTTATAGTAAATGGCATGGTTTCTCTCAAGGCTTTTTCACTTCTTTCATTCTGGGCATATAGGAAGGCCTCTGATTTTTGCACATTTATTTTGTATCCTGCCACCCTGCTGAACTTCTCAATTAGTTCCAGGAGCTTCCTGGTGGAGTTTTTGGGATCACTCAGGTATAAGATCATGTCATCTGCAAATAGAGATAGCTTGACTTCTTCCTTGCCAATTTGAATCCCTCTTATGTCCCTTTCTTGTCTTATGGCTTCGGCTAAGACTTCAAGTACAATATTGAATAGAAGTGGTGAGAGTGGACAGCCTTGTCTTGTTCCTGATCGAAGTGGGAATGCTTCCAATTGTTCCCCATTGAGCATAATCCTTGCTGTGGGCTTGTTGTATACAGCTTTTATTATATTGATAAAGGTTCCTTCCATTCCTACTGTCTCTAGCGTTTTGATCATAAAAGGCTGTTGGATCTTGTCAAAAGCTTTTTCTGCATCTATCGAGAGTATCATGTGGTCTTGGACTTTGGACTGGTTTACATGATGAATTACATTTATTGATTTGCGTATGTTGAACCAACCTTGTGTGCCGGGGATGAAGCCTACTTGGTCCCCATGAATGATCTTTTTAATATGTTTTTGAATCCGATTTGCTAAGACTTTGTTGAGAATCTTTGCGTCTGTGTTCATCAGGGAGATCGGCCTATAGTTTTCTTTTTTAAGTGAATCTTTATTAGGTTTTGGGATTAAAACGATATTAGCTTCATAGAAGGAATTTGGTAGTGTTCCTTCCTTTGCTATTTGATGGAACAGTTTAAGGAGTATTGGTGTTATTAACTCCTTAAATGTCTGGTAGAACTCTGTGCTGAATCCATCTGGTCCAGGACATTTTTTGGTGGGAAGATTCGAGATTACTTCCTCAATTTCCTTATATGTTATAGGACTATTTAAATAATTCACAACTTCCTGATTCAATTTAGGTAAGTTGTGTTTACTTAGAAATTCATCCATCTCTTTTGTGTTGTCAAACTTCACAGAGTATAAGTTTTTGAAATATGATGTTATAATTCTCTGGATTTCTTGGGTATCCGTAGTGATAACTCCATGTTCATTTCTAATTTTGTTAATTTGGGTTTTCTCTCTCTTGCTTTTGGTTAGTTTAGCTAGGGGTGTATCAATCTTGTTGATTTTTTCAAAGAACCAGCTTTTTGATTGGTTGATTTTTTCTATCGTTTTCTTAGTCTCGATTTCAGATATTTCTCCCCTTATTTTGCTAATCTCTTCTCTTCTACTGCTTTTAGGATCAGATTGCTCTAGTTTCTCTAAAGCTTTAAGCTGCATTGTTAAGTTGTTTATTTCTGATGTTTCCATTTTTTTGACGTGGGCATTAAGAGCTATGAACTTACCTCTTAGAACAGCTTTCATTGTGTCCCAGAGATTTTGGTAAGTTGTATTTTCGTTATCATTCACTTTCAGGAAATCTTGAATTTCCTTTTTAATTTCTTCCTGAATCCAGTTCTCATTCAGCATCATAGTGTTAAGTTTCCAGGAGTTAGTGCATTTTCTCTTGTTTGATGTGTTGTGGATGTCCAGCTTTAGGCCGTGGTGGTCTGATAGGGCACAGGTTAGAATTTCAACTTTCTTGTATATGTGTAGATTCATTTTGTGGCCCAATATGTGATCTATTCTGGAGAAAGTTCCATGTGCTGCTGAGAAAAATGTGTATTCTTTGGTGCGTGGGTGAAAAGTTCGATAGAGATCTGTGAGGTCCATTTCTTTCAGGGTTTGATTAAGTTCCAAAGTGTCTCTGTTAAGCTTTTGACCTGTTGATCTATCCCATGTAGAGAGGGCGGTGTTGAAGTCCCCAAGAATTATCGTTTGGGGGTTGATTTCTTGCTTTAGACGCTGTAGGGTTTTCTTAATGAATGTGGGGGGGCCCGTATTGGGTGCATATATGTTCAGTATTGTGAAATCTTCCTGGTGAATTGTACCTCTGACTAAAATGTAGTATCCATCCGTGTCTCTTATAATTTTTTTTGGTTTGAAATCCACTTTGTCTGATAGCATAATGGCTACCCCTGCCTGTTTTCTGCTTCCATTTGCTTGTAGAATTGTTGACCAGCCTTTTATTTTTAGAGCGTGCCTATCTTTTGTGGTGAGATGGGTTTCCTGCAGGCAACAGATTGATGGATTGTGATTTTTAATCCAAGTTTGTAATCTGTGTCTCTTGATCGGTGAATTAAGTCCATTAACATTTAGTGTTATAATGGAGAAACTATTGTTAATTCCAGACATTTATTATGTTTAGTAGCTTTTATAAGTATATTGCTTCGCTTTTAATGGTGTTATATTTGCCTTCTGTTCTCCTGGATATGCCTGTTTTTTTCTTCACGCTTGAGTATCATTTCTAGCAGTTTTTGAAGGCCTGGTTTGGTGGCCATGTATCCCTTAAAGTTGTCTTTGTGCTGGAAAATTTTTCTTTCTCCCTCGATCATGACTGATAGTTTTGCAGGGTAAATCAGCCTGGGTTGACATTTTTGCTCATTCAATACTTGAAGTATGTCTCTCCAAGCTCTTCTTGCTTTTACTGTTTCGACTGAGAAGTCATTAGTTATTTTAATAGGTTTGCCTTTAAAAGTGACTTGTTTTTTCTCCCTTGAAGCTCTCAGCACCAGTTCTTTATCTTGAATGTGGAGTGTTTTAACTATTATTTGCCGCGGTGTGCTTCTAGTTTGGTCGTATCTGTTTGGGGTGCGGAATGCCTCTTGTATATGAATGGGCCTCTCTTTTTTTAGATGAGGAAAGTTTTCCTTGATGATCGTTTGAAAAATTTCCTCAGGGGTGGTATTTTGAGATTCTTGCTCCGGTATTCCATGAATACGCATGTTAGGCTTCTTCAGGGTGTCCCATATCTCTTGGATATTTCTCTCAAGTATCTTTTTGGCTTTAACAACCTCTTCCATTGAGCTGGTTAGTACTCCCACTTTATCTTCAAGGTCTGAAATTCTGTTTTCTGCTTCATTAGTTCTGTTGATAAGACTCTCTGTGGCGTTCTGGGTTGAAGATAACTTGTCTTTTAGCTCAGTTTTAAACTCTGCTTGTGTTTGTTTTAACTGTTCTATGCCACTTTTTGTTTCTTGCACTGTTTTTCTCAACTCCTCCAGATGTCTGTTGTGTTGCTCTTCAAAGCGATTGATTCGATTATGTAATTCCTCCCGGATTTCCTCTTTCATAGTATTGAACATGGTAATGATCATATTTTGAAAGTCTTTATCCTGGGTGGGGCTTTCTTGGCCTTTTTCCGCGGGTTTGTTCTTGTTGGAGTCTAACATTATGGGATTAATTTCTTCAGTGGGAAATTTGTTTACTTGAGTGTTGCTTCTCATGGATTTGCACTTTGACTTTGGCATTGTCATTTTAACTCTTAAGATCTCTCAATTTCACTAAACTGAATTATTTGGCCTGGGGTACTGGTGGGCAGGGCCTGAACGGGGACTTACCTAGGGCGCGGGGTGAGGCCCGGGTGGACCGCGCGCGTGTCCTGACCGGCGGAGCGGGGTGGGGCGAAAAGGGAGGATGGGCGCGTCGGCGTGGAGCTATTTAACCCGAGGGCAGCTGGGGCGGGGCCCGGGCGCAGGGGGAGGTGCTCCTCGTCCCTCGGCCCCCGCGCGGCTCCGGCTGGATGGTGGGAGTCGGAGCCGGGTCCCCGTGGGCTGACCTGGGGGTCCTAGAGCGCGCGTTGAGGCCCGGCTGGATCTCGCGCAGGCGTCCCGACCGGCGGAGCGGGGGCGGGGCCAAGTTATGGTTTTAAAATGGTAGTTGGAGTGTCAAGTTGATAATGGGTAACTTTTTATCAATTTGACAATAGTATAGTTAATTAGCTGGCATTCAGAATCACCATAGGAACAAATCTCAGAGCATGTCTGTAATGGAATCTCCAGATTAGGTTAATTGAGGATGGAAGACTCATCTTAAATGTGGACATCACCATTTCATGGGCTAGCATCCCAACCTACATGAAAAGGAGAAAGCCGGTTGAGCAGCAGCATTAATCACTCCCTGCTTCCTGACTGTGGATGCAATGTGAGCAGCTCCTGCTTGCTATATCTTCTCTGCCATGATGGACTATATTTTCAAACCTTGAGCCAAAACAAACTCTCCTTTCTTTAAGTTGTTTTTATCAGGTATTTTTCATAGCAGCTAGGCAAGCAATTAACACATTATCTTTAAAAAAATGCATCTAAGAATAAATATAGAACTTCACAAGAGCCAAATGTAGAAAAATTAAATGTTCTTGAAGGAATCAAAGATGCACAAGTTATATAGTGATTTCCTAAAGGTTGAATCATTTCTTCTTTGGAGAGAGGAGGGCTGACTCAGACTCATGATGTCCCTCTTAGAAGGATTGCTGGGTGAGGTCAACTCTTCAGTGGTATAACTTGTTTACAAGTTGCTCAAGGAACTCCACTAACACAGCCCTCAGTCATCACCCACGTAGGGTAGAGTACTCTGCTAATGCAGGGGCCAAACTTAGACAGAAGAATTCTTTGTCTAAATCTTCCTTATCTGGTCTGTGGTGAACAGAAAAAGACTTCCCAAGAAAAGTCCTGCAGAAATCCTATTAAAGTACATCAAACTGCTCCGTAGGTAGCTGTTGTTATACCCATAGAATGGAATTTACAGTGGAAACCTTGGGGTCTAAAGCTGGATGAGTGAAGGGAAATGCACATATCAGTGGGGTGGCCTGAAGAGAGGTAACTTGATATACCACGGAGGACTGAGCCTCCACAGGAGCAGACAAGCTAGAGTGAACTCTGGAGTCCATAGAAGCACACAGGCGGAAGGGGAGGGAGGGAAGGGAATAATGAAGAGAAGGGAGGGAATGGGAGGGAGTGGTGAGGGAGGGAAGCTGGGATGAACACTCAATATGTTTGTAAAAGTAGAAAAAATAAAAAATTATCATTTATTTAAAAAGCCTGTTACCAACAGGTGAAAAAAAATAACATTTCAATGTAATTTCAACCCATGCTTTGTGATTTTTAATTCAGACACTGCATTTACTTCAAGGGGGAAAAAAACCTACTTTCTATAGTATCTCTTGCAGATATATGCAAAGCCTTGATTACAATGGAAATAGCCCACCAATTGGAATAAAACTGAGCTGAGTTCAAAACCTAGCTCAGCTACTTTAATATGTGCATAATACTGTTGCTGAGCTTGAGTGTCTATATCCAACTGCTTTAACCATTAGTGGTAACACTTTTACAGTATTCTGGTTAGAAAGAAAAAAAGGAAACACTTCTGCAGTTCTAGGTAGGGAGTAGGAAGTGGGGTTTTGATAGCTGTTCTCTGGTACCCCTTTTCTTTCCCTGTTGTCATACTTGGGGGACAGGTACTCTTGAAGAGCAAGCCGAATTGTACAGGAAGCACTTTAAACACATCTAAGCCTTACAAGCTGTTCTCTAAGGGGATGGGAAAAGGAACCAGCAATAGACAGACCCCAGTGGGGAAACTAAAAACGTATAGGAATGAGACCAAGGAAGAAATCCCAGAAATGTAGACAAACTGTCATTTCCTCTCATCCTCCTCCTTCCCTCAAAAAGCCAAAACTACAGGACTTGACTAAAGAAAAGCAAAAGGCATCCAAGCAGCAGGGTTTGGGACTGATTTTCTTACATCCCCTTAAATTCTGTTTATCCAGGCCCCTTCCACAAGATATACGAGGTGGCAAGCCAGGAGTTAAGAACAAGCCATTTCCCCCCTTGCAGAATTTTGCCCTTTCCTTTTGAGAACTGCATAAACATGTTTGGAAGCCTGCTTGCTGGCTTGCCACCTCCTGAACACAGATGCAACTCAAGGGCTCCACCTACAGCCGCAATTGAAGAGAAACTTCACAAGGCTGCTTCTGAGTCCTAAGGAAACAGTTCTGAAATAAAATTTTTCTCTCAGAAAATGTAAAACCTACAAGCCTTCCACTTTTAAGTAATCTAGATTAGGATGTGTGTCTACGTTCATAGATAGAATAACATATTTATTTCAAGTGGACTAGCTGTTTTAATCATATGTTTTCTTTACCTTGTTTAGGATGCACGTCTTGCTATCATTTTATTTGTAGCTGCAGCAGAAGCTGAAAAAGATTTCTCATTTCAATTCTCCTTTGGTTTCACTCCATTGGAATTATGGTCTCGAGATAAAGGAAAGGTTACTTCTTGTCCAAGAAACCTATTTATAAAGAGCCAGTGGGTTTTGAATATTTGATAAATATGTGGCAGTTTTTTGGAGGAGATATTTTGAAAGTAGACAAACCAAAGGAAACCCTGGGGTCCATGAAGCAGGCAGGCAGGAAGGTGGGAGGGAGAAGGATGGATTGCGAAAGGGATGGGAGGGGACAGAGGGAAGCAGTATGCTTGTAAATACTCAATATGCCTTGACCTGTGCAATGACTGACATTGCACCCCAAAGTCAATGACCCCCCCCCAAAGTCTAGCATGGATCACAGGCACTAGGATCCTTAGAGGCAAGGGATTAACAGTCACAATAGTGTTCCCATACTAAAGGGGAGCACAAGAAAGGGCTCTGGGCAATGCCACTGAGTCCTTATACCTCATTAGAGTGCAGGCCAAAGGGAAGTTTGACATTCACACTAAAGGATGCTCCAGGGAATGGGGGAGGGGGGAAGGGAGACACTGGAAGAAAGGGAGGGAGGGGGTGAAAGAAAGGGAAAAGGGAGGGAGGGTGCAAGGGGGACTGGGGAGGGGTGGAGGGAGGAAGGGGACCAGGGTACCTATTAAGTTTATATGATTGGGAAAAAAATAAATAAGCATAATAAAAAATTTTTTTAAATACTCAATATGCTTATGAAGCTAGAAAAATTAAATAAATGAATAAATTTAAGAAAAAGTTACCTAAAAATGGGCAATAAAATTCATTTCCACTAAGAAGCATGACTTAGACTGTGAAGATTAATTTCTATCAATGGTAATGGTAAGAGATAAAGTTGACAACCCACAACAGAAAAATATTCCTATTACTCCATTGAATGAAACTCACAAGTCTAGTATGAATTTCAAAACAGTGCACAGTTTATACCAAAGTGGATGATTATCATTCTAGTACATGTTTTATGGAAATCTATTCAAGAAAGTTGGCTAAATTCTCACTTCTATACAAGTTGGGACAAGTACAAGGGAAATCAGTCACTTTTCTACAAGAAAGCTGGTGGATATGGATGATAAGCAAACACGTATAGAGAGAGATGATGGATCTTTTAAAATCTACCCATAAGTGCAAACTTGCCGATAATATTATCCGTTGCTTTTTCTTGGTCTATCATATCCCCAGATTTCTAAATCTTCGTGAAAAGTGCCTATAAATACGTTGCCACAGAATTGCACTTAGGTTAAAAAAATACTGGAGAACTTAACTTATGTGTTAAGCCCAACAATTGTCTATATGTCTTCTCATGGTGTCTGAGTTCCTAACCTTTTCCCTGTTATGTCTATTACAAGCCTACAATAAAAGGTACCACCGACGAGTATGAATTTTGTGTGCCTTGCAAGTCGATAGGCAATGAAAAGAGATTGGCACTCCTCCAAAGCAAGAAGTGAAACAAAATCCAAATTTCTGGTACTTGAGCAATCAGACTTTTCAGACCTCTTCTGTAGCTACAGTCTCTTTTTATGCTAGTGAGTATTTGCAATTCAAAGAGCAATTGCTCTGCACGATTCATAATGATCTTAGCTCTTTTGTGGTCCCTCATTTGTTGCTGAGAAACCAAAGCATCAAGAAATCAAATAAGTTGGGTATGGTGACACATAACCTTGGAATCAGGACACTCCAGAGTTTGAAGCAGGAGGATCATGAGTTTGAGTCCAGCCTAGGATACGATGAGAAAGAAGGAAGGAAGGGAGGAAGGAAGGGAGAGAGGGAAGGATGGAGGGAGGAAAGGAAGGAAGGAAGGAAGGAGGGAAGGAGCGAAGGAGGGAAGGAGCGAAGGAGGGAAGGAGGGAAGGGGGAAGGGAGGAAGGAGGGAAGGAAGGAAGGAAGGAGGAAGGAAGGAGGAAGGAAGGAAGGAAGGAAGGAAGGAAGGAAGGAAGGAAGGAGGGAAGGAGGGAAGGAAGGGGGAAGGGAAGGAAGGAGGGAAGGAAGGGTGAAGGGAAGGAAGGGGGAAGGGAGTAAGGGAGGGAGGGAGGGAGAGAGGGAAGGAGGAAGGGAAGAAGAGGGAAAGAAAGAAAATGAGAAAGAAGAAAAGCTCACACTAGTCATTCGACACAAACTCTTAATCCCTATGCTCTGAACAGCAGTCCTCTCCCTAATTCGATATGCAAATATTATCAATTCTATTCAAAAAATATTTCTGACCATTTTTAATGGGCATTATGTTTCCATAGAACTGGAAAAGCCCTTGTCTAAGAGCTGAGAGGAACATCCCAAAATCACCGAGTCTTAAAGGAGGAGAACAAGCTGTGGAATGAGACCCAGCTACATTCAAATCCCAGCTCCATTACCACGAGTTAAGTCACCTAGGTCAGTTGCTCAATATTGTTTTCCTGAGCTGAGAAAAAGAACTGGCTAAGCGCGCATGCACATTAGAACTGCCATACAGAAGAATCTGTACACTCCAAATACAAGTATTATTTTCATTCAGGAACACTAGCCTCTCCTAGGTCTTTTGTTTTCAGTGCATGATTGCTTGTACATTATCTCAAATTTTAACAGCCTTTGTTTCTCCACTTGGTTCAAACATAAGAATTGAAAAAAAAATGAGTATGGACCAGTTGTATTCTCAAGTCCCTAATGAAAATATTTTTATAGATGTGAAATCAGTGTACAAGCTCCCTTATTCTCTCCTTCTGTCTTCTCCCATTGCACACACAAACTCCCATTCTCATACACAGAGTCTCAGTTCAAACAGACTGATATTCAAGTGTTTCAGACTCCAGGGTTATAGTTCAGTCTGCCAAGTGCTTTGTTAGTATTCACCAGGCCATAGCTTCCATCCCCAACACGACGCACACTGGGTGTGGTGAGCATGGAGGTGTGGGGTCTGCAGGATTGGAAGTTCAAGGTCATTCCTGGCTACAGATCAAGTTCTAGGATTACCTGGGCTACATGACACCCTGTCTCAAAAAAATTAAATAAATTTTATCAGAAAATAAGTATTGCAATGAAAACAAGAGAAAAATAAACTCCACAGAAAGATGATGGATTGCTATATTTCTAGTGGTAGCATAATATCTCCAAATGACAAATTACCCTTGGGCTCATTATGTCAACCAAAGAAAATGAAATTCATGATATTAATGGTTTCTAAAACTCTCTCCTCTGACTTGAGTTTCCTTTGGAGTAAAATCACATCTGCATAGAACTTTTGCAAGTGAGAACTTGCATAGTTATCAATAAGGTTTTCTTTCCTAAGTTAGTATGAAGCCAATGTTGCTGCCTCCCGGAATCTCTCAAGACCAACTTTGGAGAAATGCTCTGGGCATGAACAATCCAAACTTGTCCTGATTCATAACTCAGGTTATTAGAGACTCGAAAGAAAGTGCAAAGATTATCTCTCAAAGTTCTGCAACATCTGCTTAGATGTTGCCCCCTTTTCCCGAAATTAATTTCTCCCAAATACTGAAATAAACTTCTTTAGGCATATTTACAATCCATGACCCTTTCCACCAATGTGAAAATCTGGGCTAATCTTCAACTTCTCACATGCTAATTAGCCTCCCTGGTTAAACTAGAAGCTAGAAGAAGTGAACTGTGACCTTGTTTATATCAAAGCAGAGGAAGAAACAAAAAAGAAAAGAAAGGGAAACATTTTAGAAAAGAGACCAGAAGAGAGAAAACAGCTGCTTTGAACTGTGACAATTTTTCAGTTCTAAATATTAATTACTCATGAGACAATGTTCTGCTTTCTGTCATTGATATGCATGGTATATATTCTCTCTCTCTCTCTCTCTCTCTCTCTCTCTCTCTCTCTCTCTCTCTGTATGTGTGTATAATGAAAGCAAAAGAGGAAGACTATATGGAAAGGAAAGGAAGGAGTATAAAGTGAAGGGAGAATCAACAAGGGACATAATGGAGGTAAAATGACAAAATATAATTCTCATGGGTGCCCAAAACAAGTGTATGTGCCTAGGGTCCATATGTGTGAGTATGTGTCATCTAAAAGCTGATTTCCAAGAAGCTTGTCTGCTCCCCACCATCATCCTCAGAAATAGGCAAGGACGCAAGGAGGCAGACATCAATGTGAACTGTTCTTGTCCCCTTGCTGGGTTCAGAACTCACATTCCCTTCTTTGCGATCTCTCTTCATTAGGGATATCCCTCTAATAAAACATAATATAATTGGGCACCTACTCCTCATGGCATTCCTCATCTGGAAGCCGGGATTTCTTTTCCAGCTCCATGTTCCATGCCTGGAGTTCATGAGTTCTCCAGGGTTCCCTTGCCCCTTCATGGTACTCCACAGCTGGAGTCTGTGAGTTCCATTCTTTCTCTCCTCTAATAAACTCTACTTTAATTCTCAAAAAATAGTAATAACGCAATTGAAGAATTGCATTTTTAAGTTCGTTGCCTCTATTAGATCTTAATCACTCAGAACGAGAAATGCATCTCATGTATTTAACATTCTCACTGTGAAAATACAGGCTCAGCTACGTTCTTTTGGAGTACTGCTGTTTTAACATGTTTTAGTCTTCTTCACTGCAAATGTAGTATATAGTCCATTTAAAGACAACTGAGTTAAAACTACGAATGGTAGGTTGTCAGATGAAATAAAGGACACTCGACTAAATTTGAATTTCACAAGCCACTTTTGAGTATGCGTGTCCCAAATACCACATGTTTATCTAAAATTTAAATTTTACTGGGCATTCATGTGTTTATTTGCTAAATGTGGCAATCCAAAATTGGCTGTACTCGAAATAGCTAGAGATCTTCCTAGAATATCATTCAAACCAGAACAAAAGTTTCTCTCTGGCCTAGGAAATAAAAAATGCACCAAAGTCTTTACAAAATGGAATCAGAGACATTGGAACATACAAGGCACCCCAGAGGTTTATGCCTGGACTAGACAGCATCTTATCAGAAGTGCTGTAGAAGAGACCTGTGCATTGCTAAGGAATTTCAGAAAATCACTTCTAACTTTTCCCACATTATTCACAACCTTTAATTTCTGGAGTTTTTTTTTTTATGAGTAAAGTCAGAAAATGTTGAACTTTTTAAACTATTGGTTCATCGCCACCAATGAACTTAGATGTGTGCACAAGTCTTGAAGATATCAGCCCCTCTTTCTCAAATCACCATGTTAGTCCTGTTAGGGATGGATATCAGACTCCAGAGTCACCCTCTAGAATTTTTCCATGTTCTTGTGGCCCAGAACAAGGAATTGGACCAGCATATATGGCTAAATGTAAAAACAGGGACAGTTTATTAAGAAAGAGAGGGTTTGCCAGAAGAAAATAGGTCAGAGAGCAAGGAAAAAAACCAAGAAGTTGGATGGCACCAGATCATGAAACTCATGACCCAGGATTTACATTGCACCCATTTTCTTTCACATGTGTAATCTGTAGACTTTCCAGCAACCAGGTTTGTCTCTTCTATATAGCCCTTAATGACAACGGAGATGCTCCGTCTTATGTCAGTCTTATCCACCTGATTGTTGAATGTTTCCTCTGCTGATGTTATCTTTTGATGACATCATGGGAAAAATCTATCCCCATGCTTCTTCCCCAGATGTCTTTCTCGCCAATTTTCCAATTATGTTCCTTCCAAGTCCCTGACTATCCTGTGAAACCATTGGCTACAGCCCATGAATCAGTATACAGTCACACATCTGGCCATTTTTCCTTCCAGGCAAAGTGTACAACCATGTGCACTGCCCGACGTTCTGCCCACTGTGAAGATTTTCCCTTCTCCAGTGGTCTTCAGGGTTGTTGCAGAAAGGGGTTGCAGCGCTGCAGCTGTCCACTTCTGGGTGGCACTGGAATAGTGAGCAGTACCATCTGTGAACCAGGCTCTAGTCTTTCCTTCTTCAGTCAGCCTATCATAGGGTACACCCCAGGAAGCCATAGGCATATGCTTGGGAACAGGCATTGCAACAACCTGAGGAACCATAGGCATTTGGGCAACTTCTTCATGCAACTTACTTGTGCCTTCAGGACCTGCTCGGCCCTGTCTCATATGTACCATTTCCATTTGATAATGGATTGCTGCTGTGCCCGTCCAACTTTACGGCTTGCTGGATCAGATAGCACCCAACTCATGACGGGAAACTCAGGTGGCATGGTAACTTGGTGACCCATTGTCAGACATTCAGTTTCCACTAAGACCCAGTAAAAGGCCAAGAGTTATCTCTCAAAGGGAGAGTAGTTGTCTGTGGATGGTGGCAGGACCTTGTTCCAAAATCCGATACCATTGAATCTGCTGGATCATATGGTCCAAGTGGCAAGGCAGCCTGTATAGCAGCCTGAACCTGCTGAAGGGCCTTCTCTTGCTCTGGGCCCCACTCAAAGCTAGCAGCTGTCGGAGTTACTTGGTAATGGGCCTGAGCAACACACCCAAGTGAGGAATATGCTGCCTCCACAGTCCAAACAGGCCCACTAAACATTGTGCTTCTTTCTTACAACAACTTATCCTTTACCTTAGAGGGGATATCTGTGCCTGCCCCACACCACTGAACTCCTAGAAATTTTACTGAAGTAGAACATCCTTGGATTTTAGTTGGATTTATTTCCCATCCTCTGATGTGCATATGCCTTATCAACAGGTCCAAAATGCTTGCTATTTCCTGCTCATTTGGTCCAATCAGCATAATATCATCTATATAATGAACCAGTGTGATATTTGTGGAAGAGACAGGCGATCAAGATCTCTGCAAACCAAGTTATGGCATAGGACTGGAGAATTAATATATCCTTGAGGTAACACTGTGAATATATACTGCTGGCCTTGCCAGCTCTTTTGTCTCTGGTATCTGTCATATGCTAATCTCTAAAGCTTTCTCCTTTCTGTTTTCCCTGTCTCAGTAGGTCTTCCCAAGGGGATCCCCTTTGGAAGAAGGCCCCAAGGTAGAGGTCAAAACTGCGGCTTCCATGTGCGGCAGCCAGACGCTATCTCAGAAGCTCCCAGCAAGCACCGATTTATTCCGTACCAGATCATTTGTGCTCAGTTGCTTTTCCCAGACTCTCATCAGCTGCCAAGGTTAATGGAGGCCCCGACTCTGCCTGTTGATTCTTATTAATTAAGCCAATCAATGATCTTGTATCATCCAGTGTCTGTTTTTAATATAACCTATCTGACGAGGCTGTATTAATTTAGAAGAAATATGCACTGGCGTTCTGGCACATACTTTTCCTAATTATCTTACAGCCTTCATCCGGCAGCGAAATTACACTGTGGTTATCACGATTAATGGAAGTCCATAGCTCTTGGCTAAGTGATCTCCGCAAATCACCCAATCTTTTCTTGCTTTTGGCAGCACAAACATTGCTTGTGCCATTTCTGCAGTGCCTGAGAAATATGAATTTGAGTGTGACTATGGGCGTTTTAGCAAACTCTCCAGCTCTCAGGCAACAGGAGGGCACTTTGTTCTGATGTTTCTTTAGATGGAAGGATAACAAGATTGAATGGTAAGACTGTGACTGGAAAATTATTTGATTATAGAGCTAGAGGAGGAGAGGTAGAATCTGAAGATATGCAAGGAAGTTGAAATCTGATCTTACAGTTATGTGTTAAAGATCAAAAGGCAGATGCCCCATAAAATCAGGATAAGTCCCCTTTCCGCCCCGGATGCTCGCAGTCCAGGGAGGACACACTGCTTCTCAAAAGGCAACATCCAATACCCATTGGGATGGAGCCAAGGTGCAGAAACAGCAAAACTGGAAAAAAAAACATAATACAGAACATCAGCGACCCTACATTAATCACCTGGAACCAGGCCAGTCTAATCTCTCCCCATCCTAAAGCTCAGGGAAATTTGCAGAAGAGGGGGCGGTAAGATTATAAGAGCCTAAAGAAGGGGAGGAGCAACGATATACAAGATACTTCACATAAGTTAGGGCCAAAGTAATCACACTAGGACTCTGCATGACCTGTGCAATGACCGGCATAACATTGACCTCCCCATAGTCTAGCATGGATCACAGGGACTAGGATCCTTAGAGGCAAGGTATTAACAGCCACAATAGTGTTCCTATACTAAAGGGGAACACAAGAAAGAACTCTAGGCAATGCTACTGAGTCCTTACACCTCATCAGAGAGGAGGACCCAGAGGGAAGGACTGGTAAGGTAGCTTAGTGGGCAAAACACCTGTTCACAAGCTTGGAGACCTGAGTTCAGTCTACAGAAATCTACATGGTGGACGGAGAGGAGAACTTGCAAATATTGATCTCACATACACGAAAAAACATGGTGTGCAAGCGCCTCTCTCCTTCTCTCTCTTTTGGACTCTCTCTCTTTCAAATAAATAAGCAGCTAAATATTAAATAAAAATAAATCTTCTTGCCCTCTGTCCCGGCCTCCTGTCTGCCTGGTACAGGACTCGCTTTCCATCCAACATATCATCAAACCCCCAAAGTCTAGCATGTAACACAAGCACTACAATCCTTAGAGGCAAGGGATTAATAGCCACAATAGTGTTCCTATCCTAAAGGGGAATACAAAAAAAAAGAGCTCTAGGCAATGCCACTGAGTCTTTACACCTCATCAGAGAGGAGGAACCAGAGGGAAATTTGATACTATAGGATGCTTCAGGAATGGGGGAGCCCACTGGAGAAAGGGAGGGAGAGGGGGGAAGGAAAGGGAAAAGGTGGGGAGGGAGCAAGGGGATCCAGGGAGGGGTGGAGGGAGGGAGGGGAATGGGGTACTTATCAACTTTGTATAGTGGAAGAAATAAAATAAATAAATGAATAAATAAATCTTCTCTAAAAATTGGTGAAACTCCTAGCCAAAACTACAAATGTTCTGATTCAATATGCTAATTTATTCGCCCACTCAATAAGTACTTACTGAAAGACAACGACTGAAAGACATCGAAGAGAAAACTGTGAATAAAACAGAAATAGTCTCTTCTCTTTCTTTGTGAAACTGCAGTCTAATGAATGAGAGAGTTAATTAAACATGTTAGTTGAAGTCAATAACTGTAAAAACAAAACAGGATGCTGCTCACTCTGGACTCTTCTCAGCTAGTCCTGGAGATATCTGTCCAAAAGATTCAAATGAGATACACCCAGCAATCTGCGGAGGATGGTGATTTTCCTACAGGATAAAAGTAGAGAATGAAAGCCCACTGTCATAAAACACACTCCTAGGGACAGTGCTCAGTGGCCAAAGAGACCATTGCATCAACCCACATTTTCTACTGTACTTCACACCATTTCTAACGTGTCTAGAGCAGAGTGTTTTCCCTAAGGTGCATTTTCCTATCCAGATGATTGGCAAGAACATTTTGGTCAGTCCTCAAGAAGGGGGACAAAGGTGTATCCTTGTCCTCTGTCAGGAAGCCTCCAGCCAGATAGAAATCTGTGGACTTTCCAGAATATTCAGAAGGTCATTTTCTTCCCAAAGCCAGGGATATGGCCCAACTACAAGCTGTGGTTACAGTTTCTGGTTTTAGGAGTTGTTGATTATGATCCCTTCCCACTGACCCTGCTCAGACCTAACTAGATACTTAACACATTGATGGAAATTAACCAAGAAAACCCAGGTCTTGAAGCAATATTTAGGGAAGTCTTTCCTAAGCAGGAAACATGTAAATTGAGACCTTAGTGATCAGAAGGAATTGGGCTTACTGCAAACTAATAATAATAATAATAATAATAATCCATCAAAAAATAGTGAATGCAAAATTCTTGAGGCAGAACCTTTCATGTTCTAGAAACTGAATGTAAGCTACAGTATTTGGAGTTAAGAAAGAAAGGCTAAGAATGAAATTCTATTATATTGGAATCTAATAAATAATTGAGTGCATACCTCTTGCCTTTGCTCCGTGGCTAATAAGCAACTTAAAGAGGTAATAATGTAGTACTTTTTACAGTGACAATTATTATTTTTGAGTGTAAATTAGGTGACCAAGAAATGTTGGCAGAATTTGCTACGTTAGGATATATCAAAATTTTCAATTGTATTTGTGAAGAGAAAAAGTTGTTTCTGAAAAGTTTGCTAATTATGATAGCTAATATTTGTTTATTGAACTATTTTTAATTCACCAACCTCTATACACACATATTCATTTAATTTCATTAAAGCTTACAATGTTCAGAGTAGATAGTATTCATTTCCATTTTAAAGATGAAAAATAAAATATAGGCGCGATAAAAATTGAGGGAAGAATAAGTGTTTGACATAAAATATGTATCTGGGTAGGTAAGCTTCACACCATATATATTTAATGATCAAGCTGATGTTCCTAGAAGCATGAATTCTTCTTAGAAAACTAATTAAGCCATAGGGATTCCTTAGTATTTAATGTTCTGAGATTTTTTATTTAGATGTTTGACATGTCATGAAAGAAATGTAATTACCTTGAATAATATTCAGGATATGTAAAATATACCTTTAAGAGCTTTCCATCTCTGCTTTCTTGGTTATAAAAAGGATTATCTCATCACACTTCAAATGGTTCAGAGTTGCTATAGAAACCTTTCCCTTACATTTTTGTGTTGAAACTCAGTTTATAAAATACCAAGAAATTTCTCGGCCCTGCCAAAAGTTCAACCTGTAAGGGGTAGTTCTGGAAATTTTTACCCAATAATCCCCATCTCCTTTTTTCCTTCTTCCTCCATAGCTATTTAAATATAGACTCTAACTAAAATGAGTGTGCTTGCTATACAAACATAGTTTTAAGTCGGATTGCTCACATCCCCCCTCCACCACCTGCTTGCCTCTCTAAAGATGATGTTAAATAAAACTCGGGCTCATCTCTGACTGTTGATGATGTAAGAGAGAGCTGTTTCTTAGAAGACTCCTGCTCTTTAGTTATTAATGGTCCATGAGATTTTTCCCTGTGATATAAACTAGGGTTGGGGGCAGGGAGAGAGAGATAGAATAGAGAGATGTAACTATTGTTATTTTGTGAAATTGATATGTTGATAAACTACATTCTAAATGTTCATACACATATATTAGTGATACTCTTGGCCTTGGTCAGAGAAGCTTATTTCTACAATGATGTTAATGTAGATTCATTACTGTTCAGAGTACTGAAAATAAGTGATTATTGTGTGCTCCGCACTTGACAGAACATCTATAGCAGCACCTAACCTAACCAAAGCTCAGGAACAGAAGAGGAGATAGATAGAATGTTAGAGCTAGAACATGGGAAGGAGTGCAGTGAATTGATTGTCATCTTCTAGACATGACATGACTATTAGACTCATCAACTCACAGTGGCTGCACAAACCAGTTCAAGATCCACCCCGTCAACATTATGAGGGATAAAGCTCAAGAAACCTCACCCATAGCCGAGGAATTGGGAATTGGATAACCCAGCATCCATGTGTGTGTGCGAGTTAAGAAAGAACGGACTTGAAGGGGGTAAGCCTTCATAAGTTGGGACCCTCGAGGGGTTGATACAAACAAGATATTTTGTGTACACATATGAAATTGTCAAAGGATAAATAAAAGATATTGTTAAAAGATAAAATCTCTGAAAAATATATGAGCAGTCAGTTTTCTTTAAAACAATCATTTTGGTAAGGCAATTAGCATGTTTTAGAAACTCAAGTTTGGTTATCCATTATTATCCATGGCATTTCTCAAATTCCTGGTGTCCACTTAGTGCCCAATAAAATAAACTGTATTTTAACACTCGTGGGGGCTGGAGAGGTGGCTCAGGGGTTAAGCCTCTGCCTTGCAGGCGGAAGGTCCTGAGTTCGGATCCTAGACCCCACGTATAGATGCTGGGCAGAAGCGGGGGCGGGCTGCGCTTCTGGTCCTGGTAGGGCGGAGCCTGTGAATCCCAGGGCAGAGTAAACAAGGAAGAGGTGGAGGCGGTTCCTGAATTCGTCCGTGGTTCTACACACACACACACACACACACACATACACACACACACACACACACGTGCACACACATACATGCACAATTGGATAAATAATAAATAATTAAAAAAACACTCGTGAAAGGAATGAAGATATTTCAAACGCACATTTGTGTCCTTGGCCTTCAGACTATTAAAACTGACCCCAAGAAAATGAAATTTCCCCAAGATCTCAGTCTGGGAGGAAAGAACAGAGGGGAAGCCTGGCCCCAGGCAGAGGAGCAAATCGTCTCCCAGGAAGAGATTCCACACAGTTCTGGCATCCTGTCAGACCACCTTGCAGGAGAGGACCAGAACCCACACGAAGATGAAAGCCAGGACCACATCTTGAACAGGTCTGACTGACTATGAACACTACTCTTTTGCCTTCTGTTTAAACTACAATCTCGTGTCAGGATCCTAAAAATATACTTGGGATGAGCAATCACTGGACTTCTGTGTAGCAACTTTTCTTTGCTTTCCACTTGTCTAATTGGCCTTTCGAGCATGGATAGTGGAACCTGGCTTGTCAGGGAGCTGTCAGAGCTCAGACTCTGAACCTAATAACTCCAGTACCATGATGATGCCTTTAATGCTTTCACGGAAATGTATGAAGACAAGATAGGAAAAAAATAGGGAAGAAACAGAAGAGTCATTAGCTTGTTTCCCAGTGAACCCCAAACAATAACAATTGTTATTTGTAAAAACTTCCAATCAGCACCCAAGGTTAGTTTTGCATAAACTATTTCATTTTGTGATTAGACTTGTAAACCATGCTGCAATATATTCATATATTTTTATTTAGACTTATACATTGCTTCTGTAAGTAGATTATAAATATTGTGGTATGACTATTTTTCATTATTTTCTTGCATATGTTTTACTAATTGAGTAGTGGGCAATTGGAGAAGCTCAGCACGGTTTAATTATGAGCTGAGGAAAATGGAAATGTGTAGAACTTAGTGATCTTTGGGATATTTAAACTGGGAGATTTTTGTCACTCTGTCCTTTAAATTAGGACATGCCTACAAAAAGTTTCTATTTTTTCTCACTTAAATCTTAAAAAGGAAGAAAGAAATAATAATAGAAAGATATAGGAATCCAAAGGAACATTCACATGGAGAGATAGTAATGACACATAGTTCAAAATAAGAGGATCTGAATGCCGATAATGGGAAACTTTTGGCAAATAATTGAAATGCGTCTTTCTGACCTTACAACATGAACATACATACCTTTCTAAGGAAATGGAAATACTAGTATGAACTTAAAGGAGACAGAACTCCTTCAGCTCCTGGTGGGAGGAATACATCAAGAGCTAACTGAGGCTTAGGCGGGGGCACAAGGAGTGGTCACAGCATCCAAGAAGCAGGATGCAGAGAAGACAGCAGAGCCTAGAGCCTGCTGAAGATTGAGGGTGTTGTAGATCTAACACCACAGGCTGAATGTTTTACATAAAGACTGCCTACTGGTATTTTCCAAACTAAAAAGAGAGTTCCATAACTGTTCTAATGCAAACAAAGATATCCTAAGGAAAGACACTCCCATATCTCCCTCAGCTGTATGATTGCTGAGAGAATGGACCCCAGAAATTGGAATTTCACCCAAGAGTATTATGGGAGAAAGACAAGGTATGCCAGTCCATGCCTTAGGATAAAATGTAATTTAAGTGCAGCAAAATGAACTCATCCATGCAAAGTGTATACCTCACATAGTGTCATTTTCGTTGACTCCAAACAATCTTTTGTACTTTTGCCATGATAAATAGCTGAAGTCGTGATCCTCTATTGCCTTGTTTTTGTGTTGTGCCACAAGAAAAGAAGAAGGAAAGAAGGAAGGAGGGAGGAAGAGAGGGAGAGAGAGAGAGAGGGAGAGAGGGAGGGAGGGAAAAAGGGAGGGAGAGAGGGAGAGAGGGAGGGAGGGAGGGAAGGAGGGAAGGGAGAGGGAGGGAGGGAGAGATGGGGAGGGAGGGAGGAAGAAAGGAAGGAAGGGAGGGGAAGGGAGAGAAGGAGGGAGGAAGGAAGGAGGGAGGGAGGGGGTAAGGAGGGAGAAGGTAAGGAGGGAGGGAGGGAGGAAGGAAGGAAGGAAGGAAAGAAGGAAGAGAGGGAGGAAAGAGGGAGAGAGGGAGGAAGGGAGGGAAAAGGAGGGAGGGAGAAAGGAAGGAAGGAAGGAAAGAAGGAAGAGAGGGAGGAAAGAGGGAGAGAGGGAGGAAGGGAGGGAAAAGGAGGGAGGGAGAAAGGAAGGAAGGGAGGGAGGAAGAGAGGGAGGAAAGAGGGAGAGAGGGAAGAAGGGAAGGAAAAGGAGGGAGGGAAAAAGGAAGGAAGGGAAGAAGGAGGGAGAGAGAAAAGAAGGGAGGGAGGAAGAAGGAAGGGAGGGAAAAAGGAAGGAGGGAGGGAAGGAGGGAGGGAGGGAGGGAAGGAGGGAGGGAGGGATGCTTTTATTTTTGTCAGCTCAAAAAGAACAAAGACAAGATAAAATGAAATTGTGAATGAAGAAGGAGGGCGAGTGCAGATGCTTGAAGGGCTGTGAAAGATCTCACAATTCGTCATTTTCCACGTGGTATCAATCAGTAAGCAATGCCTAGAAACCCATGCTAATAGTTCTTTTAATGTCTTTATTAGGGTACGTTAATTGCAGCATAGTAATGGATTTCATGGTGACATTTTCATGCTTGTCCATGGTGCTCTTAGATCATGTTCACCCCCATTACCCTCTCCTGCCCCTCTCCTCCTCATGATGACCTCTTTCCCCTTCTCCACAAGTTCATTTTCTTGCTCATGTCTGTTTTGTTGAGTGTTTGTTCATGTTTCTTTCATGTGTGAAATGATCCAAAGAGTTAGTTACATTAGGGTTACTTAGAATGCATGGGTCACTTGTGTTTTTGCATTGGGACTTGCACACATGAGCTAGATGGCTAGATGAATCCTTTAATTTTAATATTTCTTTTTTCAGTAGTGTTTGCAATATTCATGTAGGACTTGGTTGTACAAGGGCTGCAGTGTTGTTTTCCTGTTGTATTAGTGTTCAGGACACAAGGTCTTATCACAGTCTTCCTCTGACAATCAATACTGTCTGCAATAACAATTACTAGATGCTATACTCAATATGGAAATAGAGTATTAGCCAGCTACAAAATAATTACTCCTTATTTGCTCACCGTTTTGGGATTAAAAAGACACTGAAAGTACTATATGACCTAATATGTCAGCTATTACAGGAATAAAAAAACATATTATGTCCAGTAATTATCATGGGATGATAGAAATAAAGACATAGAATGTGAACAGAAGAAAAACTGTACTGTCAAAAGGGGGCAAAGATGGAGGAATCTGGACCAAAGACAGATAGTGAAAAAAAAAAAAGTAGGCTGGAGAGATGGCTCAGAGGTTAAATCCATCGCATTTCTCATGCATCTGAGCCTTGGAGACCTTGAAAACCAGACCAGCCCAGAGGAAAGAGGAAAGCAAGGAGAGAAAAAAGCAAATTGGCACCTGAATAGTTAGGACAAGATGGCCCGCTGAAGCAACATGGCATATTAAAGAAAGAAATAATAGGTATAAAGGGAGAGAACTTGGTGGAATGTAGGATTCAAAAACTGACTGGAGTGACAGCTAGATTCAGTCTGGAATCTCTCCTGTTTGAACTCCAATCTCTCCAAATGCCCATTGGGAATTTCTCTATGGCAGGAGATTCCATTCTCCCCTCTAAGTCTTCCTTTAATGATCCGATTCCCCTCCCTGTTGACAGGTTGGAAGGCGAGTCTGGGCCCTACAGGCTGGAAGGCAGCATGGTGTGGTTGTGGAGTGTCCTCTCCTGTGCTTGAGCATTGGCTGCCAGCTGACCGAGCTGTCTGGGAAGTCATGGAACCTTGAGGGGGTGGAGCCTTGCTGGAGAAAGTGTCACAGGGTCAGGACTTGAGGTGTGACAACCTAACCCCACTTGTTGCTCTCCCTGTTTTCTCTCCTTCTCACTTCCTCTCTCTCTCTGTCTCTTTCCCCCTTACCCTTTCCTTTTGCTTATAGATTATAGTGAAATGTAACAGACAGCCTCCGCTGTTGTCATCGTGCCTTCTTTGTCTGACCCTGTGAGTTTCCTACAAGTATGGATATTATCCTTTCTGGTACTCTAAGCCAAAATAATAATCTGTTTCTCCCTCAAGTTTCTTGGGCCAGACTATTTTATCACCAGAAAAGTAACTAGAACAGATGGATATTTTGTTTCTTTCTTTCTTTTGCAAGGGGGGATTAGGAATGTCTAAATTTACGATTGCTTAGTGGTAATGCATTACAGGCTCTGAAAACAATATATTAAGGACTGTGAATAAGAGCACGTAACTCCAACCATGAAGACCTGAGTTCAAATGTCCAGAAGCCACATTTAAAAAAAAAATCAGCACTGCCTGTAGTGTTAGTATTGGAGGTCAGGGACAGGCAGTTCCCAAAAGCTTGCCTAGTAGAGAGCAAGCTTCTGGCTGAATAAGAGCTCCATTTCAAGACAGCAAGGCTGAGAGTCATACAAGAAGGCAAGTGACATCCTGTTCTGACCTCCATACACATGCTCATGACCATGCCAGGCCTGGACTCGGTTTAGCCATACATATGAAACTGTGGCACACATGTTGTTCTGATATCTCCCATGAAACAAGGGAAAAGAACTTTTGAAGATGAAAAATGTGTTTGAATCATTTTCTGCATTTTCAAGTTAAAGAACAGAATATACTTTTTCTGTAATTGAGGAATATTATCTTTGGTGAGCTATAGCTGGCTTTAATTAAAGGTATAAAATTGTAAATTTTATTGATTTATGTATTTAGAGAGTGAGAGCAAAAGAGAGCAAGAAGACTCACATGTGCCATGGCACATGTACAGACGTGAAAGAACACCTTTCTGAAACTGATTTTATCCTTCCAGTGGGCTCCAAGGGTCAAAGGGAGCAATAAAGGAGAAAGAGAAAATGAGAGAGAGAGAAAGAGAGAGAGAGAGAGTGAAAGAGAAAGAGGAGAGACCACATAAAAAAGGATTTGAATTACAGGTGACAAGATCTGCATAGTAAAGTGGCTGTCCAGGTTTATATAGATTTTTACCTGCTGAGACATCTCGACAGCCCAAAAGTATAAATTTGATGGTCATGCCAATGCCAATGAGAGCAACAGCGCTTTGAAATGCATGATCATTAAACACACACGCTCTGCAGAGAGGAAAGCTGCTGAAGGGGCGTCAAAGCACTCACACGCGGGAAGATATCCAGTACATAAACTTTTTCCAAAGTTATGAAAATAATAATGATCTGCAACTTTTTCTCTCTGGAAAGAGTTGAAGGACCATAGTAAAATATAAATACCACCCCTAATTTACATTTTATTTGGGCAAAAAAATCTTAAACAAGGCAGGATTGCACTGTAAATGTACACATTTTTAGTTACTTTAAATTATGATTTCTAATTCGAGATGGCATTTATTGTTATTGACTTACTTTCTATTTTTCAATATAAAGCACTCTCCTAGAATGTTTCTGCCTTGAGGATTAGACTGAAAGAAAATTTCATTTTGACTTTCAGCTTGAAAGTCATAGAAACATGGAGAAGTATTAACACAGAAAAGCCTAACAGGCCATAGTGCACAGGACAAATGACAGTGGGGTTCTCAGTTCTAAACAAGACATAGAAATCACCCCCCCCCATCCCAAGGATCAGGAAACCTTGCTGAGGAGGGCTGGTAAGAATGCTAAGAGCTCGGGGGTGGAGAGGGGCGCTGGGAGACAGTATCCTCTGGTCAAGACAGGGCAATCACATCATGTTAGTGATGTCCACCTGCACAGGACCTGCACAGTAGGTCGTCACTAACATTTCACCTTGGACGAAGGAAGAAGTCAAGGAACACTCCCCGTCTCTGAGATGCTATTGAAGGTTAATGCCAGTCAGCAGAAGGGGCTTCTTTGCCCTCTGGTAAGTCATCCCTACCCCAGCAGGCCTCAGCCACAGCCCAGGCATGCCACATGAAACCCAGCAGGCCACGCATGCAGAACGACAGGAAAGTAGGAAGAAGACCAGCTGCAAAGGAGCAAGTATGAGGTGGGGCAGGAAGGGACATGGGCATGTGTAGCAAGAAGAGGAAGCACCTAAGCTCATTGTGCTTATGTCTGAAAGTGTCAAAGAATTAGAAAGAGTAGAGAAGGCTAAGCAGCGATTCTGGAAGTCTTCACTGCACTCTGTTCATCATTTGTCCAGGAGTAAGACAGGGTAAGACAGTCTAGGAAACAAGCTGTAGTATATGACTGCCACATGGAAGAACAAGGATGCCGTGAACCCTAAGATCCCATACCAAAAACAACCAATGTGTCTATGAAAACATTTCAAGAGACACATGATTTTCTTTTCAACTAAATTGCAGTGTCCTTGGAAATCTATTCCAAGTAACATAAAAAGTAGAAAAAAATGGAGTCTATGTAAATCAGATTTACTTCTTTGGAAGAAGTCAGGTTAAGACAAAATACAGAAGAACCTTTTTGAAATGAAACGAAAAGTAAGCATACTAATTAATATTTTAGGTATTTTTAAAAATAAAATGTTTTACTCATTCATTAGTATTTATTTATTTTCTTGAAAGAAAGAACGCACACACAGTTCTAAACAGGACATAGAAATCACACACACACACACCCATCCCGAAGATCAGGAAACCTTGCTGAGGAGGGCTGGTAAGAATGATAATGTATATATTATATGTCATGGTGCACTGGTAGAAATCAGAGGACAACTTTGGTAAGTCCAATTTCCTCCTTTCACGAACTGGGATTCTGATTTTTCAAGTAAGTATCTTAGCCTACTGAGCTATATTGCTGACCCGTATTTCCAATCCTACCAAGAACAATAGAGAACATTTCAACTTGGGCATTCCATTTCTCTGTTAGGAAAAGGAATTTAGCAAACTTAAGAATGAAAAGACTCAGGGAAATTTGCGGAAGAGGAGGCGATAAGATTGTAAGAGCCTAAAGATGGGGAGGAGCAATGATAAGCAAGATATTCCACACAAGTTAGGGCCACAGTAACTGTAACAGGACTTTGCATGACTTACGCAATGATTGACATATCAATGATCCCCCAAAGTCTAGCATGGATCACAGGCATTAGGATCCTTAGAGAGAGGGACTAACAGTCATAATAGTGTTCCCATACTAAAGGGGAGCACAAGAAAGGGTTCTGGGCAATGTCACTGAGTCCTTAACCTCACTGAGTAGAGGACGCAGAGGGAAGTTTGACATTCACACTAAAGGATGCACCAGGGAATGGGAGGGTGGGAAAGGGGGGCACTGGGAAAAGAGATGGAGGGGGGTGAAAGGAAGGCGGAAGGGGAGAGGGTGCAAGGGGAACTGGGGAGGGGTGGAGAAAGGGAGGGGACAGGATACCTATTAAGCTTCTATGATTGGGAAAATAAATGAATAAATAAATAAATAGATAAAGAGATAAATAAGTAAATATATAAAAAAGAAATGCCAGAAAAAAATCAACAGTTGAGAGGTAAATGGAAGAAAAGAAAAAAAGACTGAAAAGAATAAAGGGCATTATTCACATATACCAAACAGAAAGTAAAGAAGAATTGAGGTAAGAGAGTCCTGGAACTTCAGAGAGAGAAAGAGAGAGAGGAAGAGATGGAAAGAGAGAAAGAGGAGAGGCCATATAAAAAAGGATTTGAATTACACGGTGATAAGATCTGCATAGTAAAGTGGCGGTCAGTCCATTGGTAACCTCTGTCCTGAGGCTCTGCTGACTCTGAGCTGGAGGAGTTGGGGGGAGGAGGGGCGGGTATTCGAGGATTTGAGACTGCTGTGCAGGCGCAGAGGATGTCAAGCAAACAGAACAAAACACTGTTGCGCACACCTGTGCTTGCACGCTCTGGCTCAGTCATGACGCAAAATCTGCACTCTCTGGATCCCCCAATAGACCCTGAGTACAAAGCCATTATTGGGGGCTCCTGACTTCTAGCCCGGGCTTTGTATTTCATTCACTGCTCCAGACGCCATAGGTCACTTTTAGATCCATTGTATAGTGTGTTTCCCTCTGCTTGGATGGCTTCTGCTCTCTTGACTGCAGTTTCTCCGTTTGCGATGCCTCCCTGATCCATCTAGACGTTGGTTAGACCTCTGTAACTCACTTCCAGTCCCCCTGACTTACACCCATCAACGAAGTGCTATGTGATACCTTGGCAGGAAGTCTCAGAGTCAGGTGGATCCCGTCCCAGTCGGCTGTTCCACAGTCTGCGCATGACCCCAGCAAAGGTGAAAATCCAAGTTTGACCTCCGTGCAGAGCTTTTGTCTACACTTAAAATAACTTTGAAGGGTTGGAGAGATGACTCAGGGGTTAATGTCCTGAGTTCAGATTCCAGAGTCCCACGTAAAAATGCCAGCCAGCCTGCACTTCCAGCCCTGGTGGGTGGAGCCTGGGAAATCCCAGAGCAAAGCAAAAGGAAGGTAGAAACAACACGGGTGATTCCCGAAGTCACCCTTAGGCTTCCACATGATAGATAGATAGATAGATAGATAGATAGATAGATAGATAGATAGATAGATAGATAGATATGATAGATAGATAGATAGATATGATGGATAGATATGATGGATGGATGGATGATGAATGGATGGATGGATGGATGACTCTCTGTGGCCTGCTACTTGGCTCAGGAGAGGTGGTCTCTAAGACTGCCTGTGTGTTGGGTGGGAGGCTTCTGACCCCACCCCTGATCCCCACAGTTGCAGACTAATCACACCCACACAGGAAATAAATCCAAATAGAAAATTTCATACATCACCAAACTTCAAGAATAAAGAGAGAAAAGGCCTCCAAAAGACAACATAATTGTCTCCTCAGAAGGCCCATCTGAGAGGCATCAACACAATTCTACAGCCAGAGAACAAAAGAATCACTACCTCTTTTTACAAATGAAGGCCCAAACATTTGATGCCTAATACAAAGAAGAACATAGACACTACTAACATCAACTAAGTGCTGAAAAATAGCACCCCACATAGAAGACCACCACCCCAACAAACATCGGTACCCAGAAACTTCAAATAAAACTACAATCAACATCTACTTATCATAAAAGCAGTACATACGAATAGAAAACCTAACTCAGGCAATAGACATAAGCAAGATAACAATATAAATCAAAAAAAAAAAAAATAAGCAATGACCTAATTCCAAATGCCAACATCTCCCAGGGAAAACAGAAAAACACCAGAATTCAAGAATTTAGAATTCAAGATCACCAATCACGAGGCTTTAGATCCCACAGAGAATAGCCCAGTGCAAGGTATCAAAGACAGTAATAACCAAGACAATAGATTTCAAAGATCAATTATAAATATGTTCAAACAGCTCCAAGAGAATTAGATAAACGCCTGAACAAATTTGAAGAAGAACACAACAAAATCAGGAAAGAAAAACCGAGAAAACACAAGCAAACAAGACACAACTAGAATGAAAATAGAGAGCCTGAAAACATCCAGAAACACTGAAAAAAGCCCAGACTGAAATAACTCTGGAACTAAAAACTCTAAACGGTGTGATAAAAAATTCAGTAGAGACTCTCAGAAATACAACTCGCTATGTCACAGAGTCTCAGAACTGGAAAATAAGAATAGAAGAGGTTGATAAGTCAAGAAACTGATAAACTGAAAATCACACTTGAACAGAACACACAGGAACTCTGGGACGACATCAAAAGGCCCAACATACAAATCATGGGTATCCCAGAAATAAACACACAAAAGGAAGATCCACCATGTATAACCAATGAGATAATAGAGAGAAATTCCCCTGACCTAAAATAAATAAGTAAAATTTTAAAAAATAAAATAATTTTTAAAACATGACTTAAGTGTATATCACATACACCACAAAATTGTAGTTTCATTATTATCTGAATTTTTGGATTGACGTCTCATTCCATATTATTTCTCTTTTCTGACTTTTAGGAAGCTAAGCAAAAAAATGCTATATTTTTTTCAAAATTATCTTACTCTTAATTGATTCAAAAATTATTTACAGTAGGCTGGAAAAATAGCTTAGGGGTTAAGACTCTGCCTCATAAGCAGAAAGACCTGAGTTCTGATCCCAGATCCCATGTAAAAATGTCAGGTAAAAACGGCAGCAAACTGTACTTCTGACCTTGGTAGGAAGATTCTGGGGAATCCCAGAGTGAATCAAAAAAGAGGTAGAAACAATCCAGGATGATCTTGGAAGTCACTCTTGGACCTCTACAGGCACACACTGTGCCCTCTGATACATTGACTTATCAACACACACATATACACGCGCACACACACACACATTATTTACAAATTACTTCCTTTATTTTGTTTTCTTACAAACTCTTGTGTCAAGAGCTACAAGGTACTTCCTAAGAAATGAAACTCTGTGATGAAATAAAGATGGCAGAGAAATGATAGAACTTGCTCCTTCAGGAGTTCATAGCCGTGACCAGAGCTGAGAAAGACCAGGCTGGTTTCTTTCTCCAGGGGACTGGCCAGCTGGAGAGCTGCAGTTTGCACGAGACAGCTTTTCTAAGGATAGAGGGGACAAAGACATTGTAACCAGGTCAGGGCCCAGAGGCACAGCCTCCAATGATAAGCGGGTGACATCCTACAGAGATCTCATTCACAACCAAGAAGACAATGATGAAGGAGAGGATAGTCTGAAGTTTTATGCTAGACACTCAGAATTGGACAGCCGACTCTTGGTCCTCCCAGAGAGGAAAGTCCCTAAAAGCTGGTGGATGTTCAAGGAGCCCCAAACTGTAGCTATAGAATGGATGGTCATGAGCCTTGGGGAGACCAGTGAGCTGAGACCTTTAGCAGGAGGCAGCCACCACCTGGGGACAACCTCAGAGAAGAAAGTCACCAACGTGGTAGAAGAACGAAGCCAAGATGTTCACTTGGTGCTGAAGCTCAAGAAGAGGGGATTCAGCCCAGACAATGGCAAACTCATAAGCCAGCAAGACCCATCCAATAGGCAGTTTCTGAGGTCTGTCTCCAGAGGGGAAGTACCAGCAAGCTTCAAAGGTTGGCTCTTGGTGGGCAAGTGAACTTGGATACACAGGATCGTCTGGATGAGGAATTTGTAAAGCCCAGAGGAACCTTCAAAACCTTCAATGGCAGGGCTAGTGACTACACTGCAAGATCCCCAACTCCATCCCCTAGGAGATGAACCCATCCCAGGAAGCATTTTAATCAACAAGGCAGAACCTACCAAGAGCATCCAAAAACAGGTTCAAATCCCACTTGACGGTTGCTGGGAAGCTGGCTCAGAAATTTAACCACAACCACAGGACTGGCGACATCCATCTCTGCATGGTAGATGTCCGGCCCTCCGTGGCTGCCCCCAGCTTTATCCTTACGCCTGCCTTACCCTAGCAAACAGCTGTCTGACGAGCGCCAGACCCTGAAGCAAACCGACCTGCTCAATGCTGTCATGGTGCAGTGGTTCAAATAACGGCTCAACCACTGTCTCACTTTCCACCTGTGCCTCCGGCGGCTGCAGCCTTGCCTGTGAGAATCACCCTCCCTTCCCTTCCCTTCCCCTCTTTTCTTCCCCCCTCCACCTAGCATTTCAGCACCATGTGCTATGCCTTATCCATAGCTCTGGGTTCTTAGACTTTACTTGGACATTTGTTTTCCCCTTAGTTACATTATCTGTTTGTGTGTGTGTGTGTGTGTGTGTGTGTGTGTGTGTGTGTGTGTGTGTATGTGTATGATGATTAATGGACTTTAAAGGAAAAAAATAAAATTTTAAATAAAGTTCTGTTGGTTAGCAAGGGACAACACAGTCATAAATGTAGTACCTGCCCTCATCCATTCTTAGGCCAACAAATCAAATAATTATGCACAATGTTGATGGCTATGGTATTAAGTACATGACACAAAAGTACAAGCAGGGACCCTAACTTAGTACAGCGTGGTCAGAAAATATCCTAAGAAACTTTCAAGTTGAGACCTATGACAAGCTGCGATTTGCTCAAACTAGGACTTAACACAAGCCTTTCCAAGTGGAGGTAAGAGAATGTGAGAAGGGTTTGAAATAAGAGAAATAAGGTGTAATACAGGGACAAGATCTTGCCTAGCCAAAGTAATGGGAGCTAAAGTATAGGGTCAGGAGGGTCCCTGTGAAATATACAGATACCAAGTGGGTCAAACGTGAGCTACAGAAGTATAACAAGAAACCATCCTGACCTCTTTGAATGACTATGAGTCTATGAACAGGGGTAGGGGACTTTGTACGTAATTGATTTGTGACTGCATCACTATAATGCGGGCAGGACAACTGTGTCACAGAGAGGTCATGCGACCATATCTCAACCTGTTTTAAGATACGTGAAAATAGCCCTTGAAAACCAAATCACTCTCAGGCACTCTGTCAATCAATCTCATGAAATTCCTGTTGTGAAATCCCTCTCTCCTCTGTGGACCCATAGGAACTTATTATTAAACCTCTTTCAACATTTCACAAGCTTGACTGTAAACACTCACTTACTTATGTATGTTCCTAGGTAAACTAGAACTGTATTACGCCCATGGCCTAGAGAGACAAAAATAAAATATGCAATAAAAACATACTTATGCACTTTCCTATATGCTTGAGATGTCTCCTAATTCCTTTATTATGAGCAACTTCTCTTTCACATACTTAGATAGGTTTCTGTGTGTTTCCGTAAAACTGTACTCAGCGTTGAACCTATTTACATCTCTTTTCTTCTCTGAAGCCCATATATTTTTCAGAGAGAACCATCCACAAAAGGGTTACATGTAGTTTATTGCTATTCCTATGTTTCTTGGACTGATAAAAAATACCTAAGAAATATGGATTGAATAAACATGTTGACTCATGAAAAAAGAACTTTCTCATAAGTCTTATTAGCATTATGTATCTGTAGCATAGACGGTGAGATTTCTCCACACAGCAAATTAATGTAGCCCTCAATTCAGAACTTCAAACCTGAGTTAGTACATGAAAATTATTACATTGAATTTGGCTAATTTCCTACTGACAGGAAAGAGGAACTACTTAGTTTATATTTGTTTTCTTTGCTGTGTTTTGTGCAGCTAAATACTTTGGCGTTATACTCAACCCATTTTTTTTTTTTTTAGAAAAAGAAAGGACAAATTCAGACTAGCTGAAGTACTTAGAAAAGGTAATCAAGCAGGAAACTGAGAAAGACCTATTCATCATAGAACAGAATATAGTAATTAACTCAAAAGCTCTCTCTAAGGGCTGACAACAAATGAATGAATGTTTGCAATGTTAGAAAAAAATCAACCAGGAGCCTGAATTTGTTCAGTGAAAAGACTCGGATCATTTTATCTGAGCAGAATTTGTCTAAATGTCTTCTGCGTAATGTTTTCTTGATTTAGGTCAAGCAGTTTTGGTCTGTAGGCCTCCTCTTCCTCTATGGTTAACATATGTTAAGAACAACTAGTTGTACCTTTTCTAATTCAGAATGTTCCAAAACTTAAAAATCTTTTCAAGACATTTGTGTGCACTCTTAAGCTGAAATTGTTATGAAAATTACAGGTTAGTCTTGCTTACCACTCTATAGAAGAAAAAAAAAGAAGAAGCAAAAGCAAGAGAAGAAAGCAGTGGAGGAAGAGCTTTATTCAAGGTCAGCCCTGAGAGTAACAAAGGAGGGTTTTCTGTGTCCAATCACCTAAGTTTGAGGGGTCGGGTCAGGAAGCATTAGAGTCAGGCAATGGGCAAGAAATTCTCAAACCAGTGAGAGTCTCTCTGTACTAGGTTTTACTTTTTCACCTTTTTTTCCATTCTTCTATTT
This sequence comes from Typhlomys cinereus, assembly GCA_023101885.1. Lineage (NCBI taxonomy): Eukaryota > Metazoa > Chordata > Mammalia > Rodentia > Platacanthomyidae > Typhlomys > Typhlomys cinereus. Next base: position 764,976 of record JALPQD010000176.1, on the reverse strand, counting down.
GTTTTTTACTATTGTATACATGAGTACAGTGAACTCACGTTTTCAATTTTCACCCTTTAGTTCCAAGTCCCAATGTCCTCTTTTTTCCCTTTACAGCCTTTCATCCCCCCTGCCAGACTCCCTCCTATTTTCAGATCTTTTCACTTGTGCATCTGTGTTTCATCTAGTTTGTCTTTGAGGACATAGGCCTGACAGGCTTCTTGCTCCAGCAAGTGTCCCAGATCAGTGTATGTACCATGGAGGAAAGGAAAGCATCCTCCTTTACTTCCCCATCAGCATTAGTCCTCATCCGTCTCTCAGAGAAGTGTAGAGATGTTTCTGCTTTCAGGATGAGATGTTGAGACAGCTCCCATGTAATTCTTATGTAAGTATACATATTTGACATGAAATCTTGCATATCACAACTCTGTCATGTCCAGGAGATAACGTCTGACCTATCACTGTCTCACTTCAGGCTCTTACAGTTATATAAGATCTTGTAACATGTAACATCTTCTTAGATGTTCTCTGAGCCTTGGGGTAACAGTGGATGAGGGATGTCCTGTTAAGGACAAGTAGTCCATAGTCATTTATTTTCTGCCTTTTAGTGAATTGTGCTTTTCAACAATAAACCTCTGCCGTAGAGGGAGGCCTTTAGGTTGAGTGCTGAGTGCTTTTTCAGTATATGTCAATAATAACAGGTATTTACAAAGCAGTTTGGGGTTCTGTCATCTTAGCTAAAGATTCAGAGTCTGCTCTTGCTCTAGGATCCATGTCTTCCTCTTTCATGGGTTCTTATTCTAGTTTACAGAAACAGGAATATGTTCCATTCTGATAAGCGGGTCTTAAATCTGATCAGAAAGCTGTGGGTTGTCTCTTTGATATCCATGCTGCTGTTATACTGATGGTCACTTGTTGTCACGGAACTGCAACTTGCAGATTTCATAAAGTAATGAGTCCATGGATTGTCTTTCTCCTCTGGTAGCCTCCATAGTACTCTCTGGCACTATGCAAGCTATCCAGCAAAGAGGAAGCTTCTAGACCAATTCCCAACTGGTACTCTTTGTTCATGTCCTATGACCAATACGTGTTGCATCTTCAGTAATAGGGTCTTACTGTCCTGCTCTTCTTTAAAAGTTGATTCAGACCTAGAACATTGACTTACGACAACAGGGAGCAATATCTTCTTTCCAAACAGTTATTTTTCTTCAAGCCAGTTAATAAAAACTGAAGAAAGGAGGCACTTGCTTCTTCTAAAAATGGAGCAAAGTTTATATGTCTAATCAAGCCTCTCATTCCATCTCTCCACCTACCAACATGCAGAGTCTCTCCAGTCCTCACTCATTGGAAGCTGCCAAAGAACACGATCAGTTTCCTCTCTTTAGAATTTACAGTCGCAGATAAAATGGATGGACCCCCCTCAGAAGCAAGGGACAGAAGGAAGGTAGGAAGACAAATGTGACAGTCTCCTGCTCTGTGGCATTTGCCACTGCTGACCCTTGATGGCATTTCCTCGAGATATGGTGCTGATGTGGGATACACCAGCAGATAGTCACAATGTCCCCTGAATGAGGTTTTCCATGATGCATGCGACAGCTAGTCTTTGGTTGTCACGTTGTGGCAGAATTTAGCATTACTTAGGAGACATACCCCTGGATATGTCTGTAAAGGTGTCTCCTGGAGGTTTGCTTAACTGAGGTGGGAATACCCACCTTGCATAGGGGCGGCAATACTGCATGGTTGGGGCTCAGGATGATCTAAAAAGAGGAAAGAGAACAGCTCTTTCTTAGGAAAAAAAACCTGCACCCATGTTCTGGGGTGTATCTTTCTCTTCTTTCTTGTGTGCTTCTCTCTTCTTAATGTTCTTGTTTATTGTAGTAAAACATCTTTATCATCACCCCCACTCTAAACATTAAAAGGAGGAATGGAGTGGGGGTTAGCATCCATCCTTCCATTCTGACTATTGACACGATGCAGCCAGCCTTACACTCCTGAACTGGGGGGAGGGGGCTACTTCTACCACAGCACCCTCCCTACCATAGTAGAATATACCCTCAAACCAGGAGTCGAAGTAATCCCTTCCTTCCTTAAGTTGCTTTCATAAGGAATTCTGCCACAATAATAAGAAAGGCATCTAGTACAGTAAACTCCAACCCCCCCCCCCCAAAAAAAGCTTTGAGCTAATTCAAATGTGGCATTACTCAGCCAGGCATAAGCCACTAAGAGAAGCAAGGACATAATAAAAAGACTTAATGACTTCACAATTATCTGCATTATTTACTTTGGTTTTGAATAAATACAGAAGTTCCTCTATGTCTGTCCCAGACCTGGTGGAATCTAAATATTGTACATTAGCATCTTTTTCCAGTGGCGCTTGCTTTATTCTGAAGTGATAAATCCGCAAGCTATTTCTGTAAACGCTGATAAATCCTGGTTAGTTTCTACTAAGTCATACAGGCCGTTCCATTTTTTAGCCAGCTATTGACCAGAATGTTGCGATTTCTAGGTGTTTAGCAACACTTCGTCTTCAGGATGAAAGAGGCAGGGCACACATTCACCGGGTGTGCAAACCTCATGAGAACAAACTGATGCAAAGCAGTTGCTATCTGACTCCTTTGTTGCATAGGCTGCTTGATCATAACTTCATCTTCTATCTAAAAGGGTTGATCAGCTGTCGTTCACACCCTTTGTAATAGCACTCTAATTTAGAGCTAACTTTTTTAATTTTTTTATTATTATTTATTCAACTGTGTGCATGTGCGTGTGTATGTGCGCGCGCGTGTGTCTGTGTGTGTGTGTGTGTGTCTGTGTGTGTGTAGAACCACGGACGAATTCGCGAACCACCATGGACGCCTCCACCTCCTTCTGCCCCGGGATTCACAAGCTCCGCCCTACCAGGACCAGAAGCACAGGCCGCCCCCGCTTCTGCTTGGCTATACGTGGGATCTGGGATCCGAACTCAGGACCTTCCGCCTGCAAGGTGGAGGCTTAACCCCTGAACCACCTCTCCAGCCCCTAGAACTAACTTTTATCTCACTTTGTATGAGGCTCTTGACAATGATCTGGGAGTGACCTCTTTCTTATTATTACTATTTGTGTGTGTGTGTGTGTGTGTGTGTGTGTGTGTGTGTGTGTGTGTGTGTGACAACACTGTGTGTCCCTGTGGAGGACCAAAGGTGATTTAGGGAATCATCCTGGATTGCATCTACTTTCTTTTTGCTTCGCTTTGGGATTTCCCAAGCTCCACCCACCTCGGGGCCAGAGGTGCAGTCTTCACCTGGCATTTTTACATGTGACCTGAGATCTGAACTCAGGACCTTCTGCTTGTGACGCAGAGTCGTAACCCCTGAGCCAGCTCTCCAACTCCCAATAGTGTCCTTCTTAAAGTGTAGTTCATCTTTTCTATTTGTCCCACAGATGACTGTTTCCATAGCCAATGTAAATTCCAAGTTATTTTTAAACTGCTTTGGGTGACTTTGGAAGAGAGAATGGCATGTAATCCAAACCTGGGAGTAATTTCCTTGAGCAAGAATTTAATTACTTCTGCTATTTTCTCAGTTCTAATCAAGTATGCCGCCACCCAGCCTAAAAACATGGTCCACCAGTATTAATAAAATTTTTAAATGACTTGCTGTCTTAGGCATCTAACTGAGTCTTCAAAGGGACATATTCTCTATATCACACTGTCTGAGGCAGGTTGCACTCAGCATTATTTTTAGCACTTAAGTGGCATCTTTATGTGACCCCATGTACAGTCTTTTGAAGGTGTGACTTTTTCAAGTAGTGATGAGTCAGATACGTTCACCATATCCCTGCTATAATGTATCCCTTTATGATCCCTTTAAAATTGGGTGTGCCAAGGTTTCAAAGAGCAGCAACATCTCATGGTCCCAAAGTTTCTGTAACAAGTTAGAGTTTGGTATTAATGAAGCTCCTATCTCTGATTTTTTCCTTGTCCTGCTCTGTGTAACAAGGTTTGAGCTTAGACGTGTCAACTTCAAGGCCTGATTTAATGGCATCTCTGTCAAGTCCTTCATGTCTTTTAGCCATTTAAGGGTTTGTCTTTTTGATGTTCTAGATGATACATGATACATAGTAGCTACTCCTACGCACAAAAAGCAACTGCCTCAAGTTGTAGCAGTGTTTCCACTGTATATTGCTATCTTTGCTTTCTGAAATTAGCAACTTCCTTTCCAAACAATTCTGTGACAATGCATTATCTTGAAGGACTATTTAGGACAGCAATGATGTATTTCTGTTTTTGTTAGAACAATGATAAATCCCTAGTGGACACAATTATGTTATTGTTTTACACAGCAGTACCTCTCCCCAAAGGGTATGTATGGTCTTCTGTTGCCTGACCTATCGCAGCATGCCCAACCCAGCAGCACCCTTTTTCCATGAAACTGTTCCCCCCAGTGATTGGCTATCCGTGACTGAGCTGACAAATCTTGTGTGCTGCAGTAGACTGTATTGAAACTAGCTAGGCAGTTGTAAGTCAAGTGTTACAGCTTGTCTGCATGTTACCAATAAATTCACAACCAAAGAACTTAGGGGAATAAGGAGATTCCTTTCTTCCTATGATTCTCAGTTATAGTTCTTAGTCCCAGCTTGGCAGGAGAGCTCATCGCAACACCAGGAGCCAAGGGAAGTGGCCGTACTATATCCACAGGGATTATTGAGAGAAGGACAAATTTCCTCACTTGCCAGAATGTCTGCATGCCAGTATGCAGAAGACTGTCAGCTGATGGAGATGTCCCTCCATCTTATCAACCTGAGCAGGGAATACTCCACCCACCCTGGACTGGTTTTCCCACATTAATTAAGTACACTTCTGCAGGCTTGCTCAGTGCTTGTGCCAACTATTAATGTGCCTAGATCTCAGTCTTCAGTTATCAAGTTGATACTTACATATCCGACTAGCACACGAAGTCAAAGTCAGTTTCTGTTACTGGGAGCAAAGTACCTGGGCTAAGGGTTGCAGTACTTTGAAAAAACAAGATTTACATTTTCCAGCCAAAAAAAAAAAAAAAGAAAAGAAATCATTTGCCCATTCACCCACCAAAATCACTCTTCTTTTTATTCTAATAAAATCAACACTTGATGAGGCACAAGCATCCTAAATAACTGTCCCAAAATAAATCCTCTGCATCTCATAAGGTATCACAAGTCACTACAACCGCTTGAAGGCCAGGCCTCTATCCTGTGTGTGAAACATGACTTGGCTTGACTTTGAGCATCTGATCAAAATAGGAATACATCTATGCATGCTTCTTCAAAGTAAACAATTGGAAGCGTTCCTGACAGGTAGGTAATCCTAAAGGTTTGTATTGACAATCATAATTCTTAAATATTGTCTATGCCCATTAAAGTTATGGGCAGCAGCCTTGTGTCTGCTAGCATCTCTCCAGTCCCAAATGTAGAGTTTAATAAATGCAATCTATTTATTATAGTGTATCTATCTGTCTGTCTGTCTATCTATCTATCTATCTGTCTGTCTATATATATATAATTATATTTAACAAAAAAAGAGTGTTTCCCGTGAAAACTGAGTAGCCTGTCTTATCTTAGACGGTGAGGTCATCTCTGTCTCACCTTCCCATGGAGGAGGGGGCATAACTCCAGTGTCTCCTTCACAATTGGTGCTGCATTTGGCTCTACACACACTGAGTACAGACTTAGCACACTTAACCAACCAACTCTCTTCATTTCCCCTTTCTTCTTGAGTTTTGTTGTTGAGAAGAGGAATAAAATCCTAGCCTTTCCTTTAAAATTATTTTAGCTCCTTTCTTCTTTTTTTTGTTTGACAATTTCATACATAGGTACAGCAAATTCAGCTCATTTTTGAACCCCATATTACCTGATCTCATTCCCCTTCTCCCAATCAAAAACCTTCTGCTCAGATAGTCTCCTCCTACTTTCATGTCTTTTCATGAGTGTACCCCATGAGTTTCCTCAGAGTTGCCCACATTGGCAGGGCCAAGGGCACATATTAGTGTGTGGCTAATATGCCAGTGGGTATATCACTAAAGAAAGTAGCAGCATTAGTTCTCAATAATCCCCCAGGATGGGATGTTGTCTCCTGAGATCTTCCACATCCCATGATAAAATGTTAATAAATTCTAGATCTTACATTCCTGCCCTGCCTTCATCCAAGATGTTCCCTGAGACTTAGAGTGGGGCATGATGTAGATGTTTTATTTAGGGCCAAGCAGCATATGGTCACTGATTCTTTGCACTTCAGCCAACTGTGTTTCTCTCTTACTAAAAGTCATCTATTGCTAAAGGAAGTTTCCTGGTCAAAATTTGAAAACAGCACTAATCTGTGGTTAGGATGGAAAGTATTTAGAAGGCAATTTGATGTCATGTTTATGTAGCAAAGCAATGTTAGTTAGTCCCCCAATAGGGCCTATGACTTTCCTTCTGCATGTTTTTAGCCTGGTTTACCCTACTGGGCATGAGTTTCCTATTGAAAAGTGGGCCTGGAATCCAATCAGAAAGTTGTTTGGTTATTCCTGTAACATTTATGCAACTACTGCACAAATGGGTGATTGTTGTAGCTTATAGAATGCACAGCTGGGTGTGACTGTTGACCGATTTTCTCCACTAGCAGCCTACATAGCATCCTCTGGTGTTATGAAGGCCACTTAGCCTGGGAGGAAGCCTCCAGATTGTTCGGGCTTGTTTTCCCTATGTCCTATGCTTATCGTTCTCCTTGGTTTCCTCATTATGTGATAACATGAAAGTTTTTAAATAGGTAATTTCATCCCACTTGCCTGAGTTTTGACAAAACAATTCCAATTGTAAAATAAATTATGATTAAGGAACCATTGAGTGGCTATCTTGCCCATGAATTTAACACATAAACCCACCATGTAGTGTTGCAACATTACTTCAGCCCCTTTTAATAGTAAACATAAGCTATCACCTGTGCACTTAGCTCATATGCAATTCCAGAGGACTCGAGTTGCTAATGAAACGGAGCCACCCATACTAGAAATGAAAGTAATTATAAGAAGAGAAAAACAAAACACTTAAACCAAACTCAAAAAAATCCATTCCTGGGAATTTGCTTCTGCTTCATGTTTGTATGAGGAAGATGCATATGGGTATGCCTATTTGTATGTGCAGAGCATACATGCATGTGCAGATGAACACGCATGTATATGCGTGTGCACATGGAATTCAGACATCATCCTCTATCACTCTTTCATTTTATTATTTTTGAGACAGGATTTCTAATAGAACTCATAGCTAACCAATAAGGCTGGTCTCACTAACTAGCTTGCTGTAGGAATTCCAGATTCCGTCTTCTGAAGCTAGAATTATAGGTATTCTGCCACACTCATCCAATGTTTTATGGGGGGCTAAGGTTCCAGACTCCAGTTCTCTGGTTTACACAGGAAGGGCCATACTAAGCTATGTTCCCAACACCATTTTATCTTATGAGTTTGGGGGTGAAAATGACCCATCTTGAAAAGCCTTGCTCACATCTCTGCACCACAAGGATGCATCTCCAAGCTCTGCTAAATGCAGATGTACGAACCTCCTGGTTTTACTTGCATCACTTTTTTAAAAATAAGGTTCCAGACTCCAGTTCTCTGGTTTACACAGGAAGGGCCTTTACCACTAAGCTATGTTCCCAACACCATTTCATCTTATCTCACACTAATCAGTACCCCTCCAAAGCTGAATGCTCACCAGACCCTTACATCACCATGTAAGGGTGATGGGATGGAGATGTACCAACTGGTGTTCCAAAATGACCAAGTAAGGCACGAAGTCTATGTAGTTTCAAACACGGATACGGATCCTTGTGTGCACACCACTGTCACATAACCAGTTGAAATGAATTAGCACCTCCCCAACTAAAAAGAGAAATGATTGTTTTCTAAATAACCAGGCCATAGTGCACCGGTCCTCCCCTCTACTCCCCACACATACACTAAACAAAAACCTTTTCATTCTACCAACAAAACGTTTGTAATCAGCCATATGTAAGAAAGAAGGGAAAATCCGGGATGTCAGATGTCTCCTGCCAGCTGGTGGGATGTCCCCAGAGTCCCAGCAGTGTGTTCAGGAAAACAAGCATGTGTCTCTTCCTGAGGAGTCGCCAGTCCCAGGGGGAAATAAGGGGGGCCCTGTGGCTCAGAATCTGAGCTCCTTCCACCTGCCTGACTAAAATTGCTGTAAGAATCTAAGGTTCCTTCTACTCTCTGTCCTGAAAACAGATTACAAAAATTACTGGAAAGAAATTAGTCACGGTTACTCTTTCTGCTGCTGTCAGACAACACTTAATCACAATTTAAGGGAGAAAAGTAAATGTATTTAGCTTACGTTTCCAGAGGGGAGATAGAGTCCATTATGGTGGAAAAACCTGGAGACAGCTTAAGTCATGTCAGGGCAGCTTAAGTGAAATCAGGGCAGAACTAACCAACTCAAGGCCCATCTCCCATGACGTGCCTTCCTCCAAAGATGCCAAAGGTGCCCAAAGGTGCCATGACCTTCCTAAACACGAAGAACAGCTAAGGATTGAAGCACATGAGCCCGTTAGGGATAGTGTACATTTCAAACCATGACAACATTGATTAGGACCAGCCTTAAAAGGCAACGGAGATATTTCTGTATAAATCATTTTCAGAGGGGATCAGGGGCAAGAAAAGTTTTGGACTTAATTGATTATAGGGAGAAAATGAAATGAAAAGCCCTAAGCTGGAAGGAGTTGATCTCCCAGGACATTACCTCTTGGAGGTAATGTGAGTCCATTCCTGTGGCCCCAACATCTTGTTATCCTCACCTACAGTTTTTTTTTAATTTTTTTATTATTATTATTTATTCAACTGTGCGCGCATGTGCGTGTGTATGTGTGCGCATGTGTGTATGTCTGTGTATGTGTAGAACCACGGACGAATTCGCGAATCACGATGGACACCTCCATCTCCTGCCCCGGGATTCACAGGCTCCGCCCTACCAGGACCAGAAGCGCAGGCCGCTCCTGCTTCCGCCTGGCGTCTATACGTGGGATCTGGGATCCGAACTCAGGACCTTCTGCCTGCAAGGCGGAGGCTTAACCCCTGAGCCACCTCTACCAGCCCCTCACCTACAGTCTTCTTGTAGACACACCACTCATCTGCTAGTCAGTTCCGATGAGCCAATGGGAGGGAGGGGGTCACAAGATGGTCTGCTTTAGAATTTAGAATACCATGAGAAATATATCATCCTTGAAAGACCAGAGATTGAAAGACTAGAGAAAAGAACACAGAGAAGCAAAAGAAACTGTCATGGTTCAAAAACGTGTCTCCCACAGTCTTTTATGTTTGGGAAGGTCATGGCATGCTTTAGGAGGTGGAGCCTTGCTGGGAGAAGTTGGTCGCAAGGGGTGGGCTTCAGGTGGATTGGTCCCACCCTGCTTCTGGGAGTGGTCTGCTCTTGCAGCAAGCACTTTTGCAGCTCTCAGCCTCCAAGATGTCTGCAGTGACTTAGCTGTCTTCAGCTTCTGCTGCCATCCATGCCACTTCTGCTGCCAACCATGCCGCTTCTGCCTTGAAAGACTGTGTCTCCCCTCAGGAACCATCAGCTGGATAAATCTCACTTTCTCCTTTAAGTTGCTTGACTTTGAGTGTTCTCTTGCAGCAACACAAAGAGTAACCAGTACAGGAACACTTTCTATCTGCCTTGTTACAAAATCACCATTTAGGATGTGTGCATGTGTGGTGGGTGACAAAATATGGATGAGGGAACATCTACCTTAAGAGTACAGTTGTCGCGCAATAACTGACATGTCCATGACCTCCCAAAGTCTAGCATGGATCACAGGCACTAGGATCCTTAGAGGCAAGGGATTAACAGTCACAATAGTGTTCCCATACTAAAGGGGAGCACAAGAAAGGGCTCTGGGCAATGCCATTGAATTCTTACACCTTATTAGAGTGGAGGATGCAGAGGGAAGTTTGACCTTCACACTGAAGGATGCTCCAGGGAATGGGAGGGGGGAAGAGGGAGGTACTAGGAGAAAGGGAGGGAGAAAGGAAGGGGAATAACGGGGGTGGGTGCAAGGGGGACTGGGGAGGGGTGGAGGGAGGGAGGGGACAGGGTATCTATTAAGTTTGTTTGATTGGGAAAAAATAAACATAATAGGAAAGAAAGTGTATTTGTGAGAACACAAGCCATTAAGGCCTTTCTGTAGGTCTGAACTCTCACCCACATTAGGGACAGTTTTGGCCAAACAACAATTCTCAGTCTATGGCTATTTCTCTACAAGCAGCATCATATTAACAAAAATGATGCAAGTAGGGCTGGAAGAGATGGCTCAGGGGTTAAGACCTGCCTTGCAAGCAGAAGGTCCTGAGTTCAGATCCCAGGTCCCACGGAAAAATGCCAGGTGGAAATGGAGGTAGCCTGTACTTCTAGTCCTGGTGGGCAGAGCCTGGGAAATCCCAGAGGGAAGCAAGGAGGTAGAAGCAACGATTCCTGAAGTTACTCTTTGCCCTCCACAGGAATACTTTGCCTTCTGATACACACACACACACACACACACACACACACACACACACAATGAATGAATGAATAAATATATTTTTAAAAAATGATGCAAGTAAAACCAGGAGGTTTGTACATCTGCATTTAAGCAGAGCTTGGAGATGCATCCTTGTGGTGCACAGATGTGAGCAAGGGTTTTCAAGATGGGTCATTTTCACCCCCAAACTCATTTTTGCCCCCAGGGAGCCAGAACTGAAAAGAGCAATTTGCAAACTGAACCTGACTCCCAGGACCCCATTCCATGAGTAGATCTCCAAGCGCACACAAATATAAAGCTTCACTGAGAGAGTACTATCTACTTACTGTCCTGCATTCTACTGCTTGAGATCGGTGCTTCTTAAAATCAGGATAAATTAGACCCTGAGGAGGACTTTAAGGAATGACAGTTTTCCCTCCAAAAATGAAATAAGCCTAGTTGAATAAGTTAGAAACTTCAACCACTTTAAAGAATCATTTCCATTGTCAATCACACCTTTTAATAGATGTGTAGCCCCCAGCAACTTCATAGTCCATTTTTTAGATGTTCCGCACAAAATGAGCTGAGAATGCCTATTTCTCCCTTGCTGTTCTACCTTAAGGCGGCATTGTACATTTCAAATACATGGCTAATGACATTTCTGGGGACTTTTAAACAGAGAAATAGAGATCCACAGAGGCACCAGTGAAGGGTAAAGAAACATGTACAGAAACCTAGTCATCTGAGTTCTAACCTAAGGAGCCCACATGCAGGAAGGAACCTGCTTTCAAGTGTTATCTGTAGCCCAGGAGGTAGAAGCTTCAAACCTCTAGGTTGCTAGCAGGAAAAAAATTGTTCTGTGACCGTCACACACACCCATGATATACTTGCCACCCCACTTCTTCGTCCCTCCCTCCCTCTCTTTCTCTTTCTTTCTCTTTCTCTGTCTCTGTCTCTCTGTGTGTGTCTCTCTCTTCCTAATAATAAAGAAAAGAAGAGAGGAGAGGAGAGGAGAGGAGAGGAGAGGAGAGGAGAGGAGAGGAGAGGAGAGGAGAGGAGAGGAGAGGAGAGGAGAGGAGAGGAGAGGAGAGGAGAGGAGAGGAGAGGAGAGGAGAGGAGAGGAGAGGAGAGGAGAGGAGAGAAAAAAAGACTCACAGAAAACATGCATATATGTGATAGGCATCAAGTCTGTGGGAAAACAAATATGGCTTCTCGTGATCATACCACAATGTTAAGATTAGTTGCAGCTGGAGCAGAGGGGTGGGGTATAGTGTAGACCTGTAATCTCAGCATTCATGACTTGGAGACAACAAAATGAGTTTGAGACTCGACTGGACAATTTTAAATAGTGAGTTCAAAACCAACCTGAATATCCAGCAAGACTCTGTCTCAGAAACACAAAATAATTTTTAAGTAAAAACAGTAACATAATCCAAAACTGTTCTAAAAGAAGTAACAGTTTTTTTTTTCATGTAGATTTCCTTGGAAAAGATCCAGGGCATGCTCGATGTTTGTTAAACATTTTCAATATCACCAAATGTACTCGAGATGCATAAGATGAACGCATTGGCTTTCAGTGGTGGGAAAAGTCCTGCAGTCAGATAACTAAAACGCCATGCAATAAATGTCCTAATAAGGTCATGAAAGGACAAAGGGTGTTTATGGCATTTTCCTCCAAATGGTCACTGTTTTGTCATGACACCTCTTCTCTTCACTTCTCTTCTCTTGTTTTCTCTTCTCTTCTCTTCTCTTCTCTTCTCCTCTTTTCTTGCTGTGAATCAGTACTCCAGCATAAGCAGCTTAGCAAAGAAAGGAGTATCTATTTGGTGTACAGTTCCAAAGGGGATAATATCCATTATGGCGGGAATCACATAGCAGAAGGCAAGACTGGAGGCAGAAGCCAGATGCCATCAGGAGGCTGAGAGAGCAAGAGGAAGCAAGGCTGAGCCACCAGATCTCAGGACTACTCCCTGTGACATGCCTTCTTCCAGCAAGACTCTCCTTCTAAAAGATGCCCCAACTTTCTGAAACATTAACAGCAGCTAAGGATTCCAGCCCATGAGTCTGTGGAGAACAAGTCACATTCGAACCATGATAGAAACCCAAAGAGCTCTTGTGGTTTTCCTTTAACCCATGATGAAGGCAGATGTGGTCGTCCGAACTAAGCCAAAAAAGTCTGTGCCACGTATAGGACACCAAGTATGACAAGATGGTTTAGCTCCCAGCAAGATAACCAGAATCTAGTTTTCTAAGGGAGAAATGTGAGGGAGAGGTTACAGAAGATCTTTCAGGAAATGTGAAACTAGAAAGCACAAAATAGTTTACCGTGTAATTGTTGGGCTGAGTCCTAAGGACCTAAGTCAACAGTGCCACTTGGTCATCTAGCATTGCGACTTCTACAGCTAAGTATCTCTCTTTCCAAATGTTTCTTGTTCTGATTCCTGAACTTCATTGGACTTTCCTACTTAACATCACTGCATCAGAATAAGAATTTATAGTGTGGAATAATTTTGTTTCTTTTTTCCACTGTTTCTCTCCTATCTGAAAAGAATAGTCAAGATTCTATTTAGATTTCAAACAAATGTTTTGTGACAACTGTTCAGCATGGGTAGCATTCAAAGTATTAACTCCCGCGATTTCTTTTCCAAAAGACACGCAGCTAAGGTTAATAGAGGTTCCACTTTCAAAACTTATCCACCTGCAGTCACATCCAAGAATCATTTACAAGGGCTGAATGCATAGGATGAACTCTCACTTTAGAGATCTAGCAACCAAAATTAATTTTTACAAGCTCCCACACACCCCAACTTTCATTGACTCTGAGTCTTCTATCTGAATTCCATTTCTGTAATTCCCCTTGTTTAGGGAGGTCTAAAAAAAGTGAGTGTAAAGGAGGAAAACACTTTTCATTTGCAAACCTATGCACAGACAGCACCTGTCCCTTTTGAGCATTTAAAGATAAATTACCTTGTCCCTTTCTTGTTCCTTTCTTCTTTGTTCTCAGAAGTGTTGATTGACAGCAGTGACAGTATAAAAATAAAATGCTTCTTTCCTCCCCATCAAGTCTCAATGTTTTTTAAAATTAGCTTGAATCGCATTCATTTGTATGTGTTCTATCTATGTAAACAGATGTCTTGAAAATTGCCAAAGTATAGCATATATATATATCTATATATGCAACATAAGTTAAATAAAAAATATTTCTGATTTTTGAAAACTTTTTATGATCCTAACAAAGTTTTTTTTTAATTTGTTAAAAAATTAAAATAGATGATAAACTTCTAAATTAGGCTAATTACTTTTTCTTCTACTACGTTCTTTGGAAATAAATTTCAAGCTAACAAATTACTGCTCCAAACACTCTCAGAAGTCTTGAAAAGTCCTGCATTACATCTCCTTTCTCTCACACTTGTTTAACAGGCTGCCTCCATTAAATCCTTTGCATTATGATTGAAAGCAAGCACATTCTTTTGACTTGTAATTGGTTCTTTTGCTTCGTATTTTAATGCATAAATTTTACTCTTCATGTTCTTCGAATTAACTTAATGCTATTTACATAATTTTCAGTTCTGTCATTATTTTGTATTGTGACAGCAATTCCTATGCAAAGATAATTGGGAGTAAACTAGGATCAGATACAAGAAAGTTGTCACATGCTACATGAGAGGGGAATAAGAAGATGACATCTGAGGTTTCAATATATTGATTGGTCCTCTCCCAGCACCACTATTATGCTATTTCATAATCTTTTAAAAGATTTTAGTTATTTTTTTTAAAACTCATATGTGTATGCAGTGTATCTTGACCATTTCAATTCCTTACTCCTCCTCACTTCACTTGAACTTCCTCCAACATGTTCTTTTCACCTCCAGGTCCTATGATTTTTGTTTTTCTATCTTCAGTGACCCAAGAGTCCTATTAAATGTGCCAGGCATGCTCATGGGTATGAGGCCAACCACTGAATCTTGGACTGGCTTTGAGCAGGTGACCACAGTTGTTACGGATTCATGAGAGCAACAGCCATGTCATTTCTAGAAGGCAACATTTCAAAGCATTCTGCCCCAACTTCTGGCCCTTACATTCTTCCTGCCTCCTCTTCCTTAGCCTTAAGGGTGGAGTCAATATAGATGTCTTATTGAAAGATGGGCCTTCAACGCTTACCCTCAGCACTTCAACCTTTATGAGTTTCTCCTTGCCTACTGTCAGCTGCAGAAAGAAGTTTCTCTAACCAAAGATGACAGTAGAACTCATCTATAGGTATAGCATAAATATTTAGAAGAAGGAACTTTGAGGTGTCAGTTAAGCAATAGCACAGCAGTAGGCTCCCCTTTTGGGTCTACAACCTTCCCACCTGTAGGTTTCTGACCAAATGTCTTGTACCAAATGCGAGTTCCTTCCGGGGAGCAGTCCTCAAATTCAACCAGAAAGCAGCTGGTTATCCCTGAGATAATGTCCCCTAATCTTTCCTTGGCTGTTATCTAAAACACTGCAAAGGTAATGAAGAAATATGAAGAGTTATTTCTGATTCCAACACCCTGACTTCTCTCAAACACACCCCCAAAATCCTCATGAATATTCTCACGTAATACCAATTTCAAGGACTTAAAATAAAAAGTAGCAAACGTTATTGCCAAAACCAGTAGGAATTTCTCATAGCTCTATGGCTCATGACCTTTTATTCCATTTCTGATTCGGTCCAAGAGATCCACACGGAGACGTCAATGTACAAGATCAACAAGAAAGCCTAACAGGTAATCATCTACCAAGAACATGAGGATGTACCATGACTATGGAGCTTGTTACAGAGAGAAAACAACTCAGAGGAAGCTCAGCTTAGGGACAAGCTCCTCACATAGGCTGTGCTTCTAGGTGCAGCTGTTGCTGTCTACCCAGGCTTTTTAGGTTTATGAAACAATCTCTCTGCTTTTCAAGTCTAGCTGCTCTCCCTGGAACATCTTCTTGATTCTACTTGTGTCAGTTTTCCACCAAACTGACAAAATACCTGAAGGAAAAAAAAAATCTTAAAGGAGAAACAATTTATTTTGGCACACAGTTTTCAGAATATTTAATTCACTCTCGCTTGATCCCTTGCCTTTCAGGCAGAGGTAAAGATGTCTGTCACAGACATGTGACGTGGAGGTCAGTTGATCACCTTATGGTAGCAGAGAAGCCAGAAAGGGGGGGATAGTATGGAGCCAGGGTCAGAATGCACCCTTCAAATACATGTTTCTAGCAGTCTGCTTTCTAGTAGCGCATTCAATTATGAGCTCACCCATTGCTTCATCCACTGTTCAAGTAAACATTCTGATGATCCATTCACCTCACTAGCACCATTTAAGGACCAAACCTTCAATACGTGAATCTTTAGGAGAGTGTAAATCCTACCCCTACTACTACAATGTACCTCCACCTCTTACACCAAATTTCTCAAGTGATTTTGAATAGCTTTCTTGCCCTTACAATAAAAGAAGCTGTGGAAATACATGCACTTTAGATATAGATTAACAATTCAAAAATTATTAGACATTGAATAAACAATCTCAATCTCACATTATCAAACATTCTTGATCTTTCCTAGCTAAATTAGAACACCCTTCAATAGTATAATGCCTAAGGATTATGTTTTCTAACATCAGGGCTCATTCTAAGATAGACATTTTATACTTGCATAATAACAAAGTTAGAAGACAGAAAATGGATTTCACTGACATTTGTCAAGAAAAAAGCTAAATTCGCTTCTACTCTGGTTTTTCTATGAAATTTTTCCTCATTTAATATGTATAAGATATAAAGCATTTATTTCTACTGTAACTGTTATAAATACTATTTAGAAATATTTTTCTCTATCAGCCCATTCTTCACAGAACATTGCCAAAATTATGCTAGTTCAAATCTAAGGAATAATTACATTATAACTAGACTTGCAAAAGACTTGACAAATTTGCTTAAACACTTACCAATATTTGCTTATTGCATCTGTGGTTAATTTTAACTGCCAACTTGGGGGTTCTGAAAGCAACAAAGACAAACCACCTGGAATATCTGTGAACATTTTTCCAGAGAGAAGGAGGGAGATTTACCCTGAATGTGGGTGGCATCATCCCTTGGACTAGGGTCCTTGGCCTGAATAAAAAGAAGAAAGGAGATGAATAGCAACTCACCTCTCTCTTCTTTGTGAATGTGGAAACAATGTTACTAGTTGCTTTACTGATGCTGTCCTGATAAACTTTCCCACCATAATGAACAGTTGTCCTTAAACTGTGGTTCAAAATAAACTCAGATTGTTTTCAGCAGCTTTAATTCACTGCAATGGGAAACATAATTAATACAGCCCTGACACATCACGTTCATAAACGCTCTAACTCTGGTTCCATCAAGAACCATATTTGAGTCACCAGTCCACAATACCTCTTATATACATCTGCAGGTGCATGGGATGGAAACCTATTGCTGGGACTACAAATTTTTTACCAAAGCTATATCAGTATGAACAAATAGATAATGAACAATCATAACGGATAGTACAACATTATGCTAAGCATCCAGATGAATGTTGATAAGTGCCGATTAGAAAAAATAATGCAAAGATGAGATTAAAAGGGTAATGGGGAAATTTTGGCAGTGGAGAGATAGAATCTGTTTATTTGGCTTTTACTAATATGACATCATCGAGTTAGAAGAGCTTTTGTCTTCTGAATTTTGGAGCTAGCAAAAACCTTCAGAAGAGATGAATTTTCTTTGATTCTTCCTCCCCATAATCCTCAGAGTTCCTCCGGGAGCAATGTCAATTATACCATCGTCAATGCAAATGGAATTTTAAAGACTTAGTACCACACACATAGAATGCTAATGTTGTTCAGAAGTGGCTGTGCACTGCAGATTTTCCCCCAAAGTCCGCCTGTATTTATTCATCCAGATCTAATCCTATCAACTGAGGGGACAGACCACTGGCTTGCTCTCTGCCTGAGTCACTCAAACTCGGCCATTAAAAACAATTCATTTTCCAAACTCGGACAGTGTAGAATGCAGTGTTGGCAGCCAAAAAGACACACTCTTATACACAGAGCACAATAACAAGGAGGCTGATGGCTGTCTCGCTTGATGGGTTACTCTTATTAGGATAAAATGTGTTTTGAAAGTTGACTCAGAAACATGGAAATCAGCTAGTTCACGAAAAGTTATGGGAGCTTAGACTTCCAAATGAAAGACACAAGCATGAATATGTATGCAGGTGCAGCAATGCATCTACGGCCACCAGTATGTCTTCCTGGTATTGTGTCTTCTGATGGTGCAATATGGTAAAGAAATACCTGATCATTGTGTTATCAGGAGGCATTAGTTTTATAGTTTTGTTCAACAAAAGTTTAATATGTGACAAAAGTTAATATGTGACAATAAAATAAATATGTGCAAAGCAAAATAAACATTTGCCTTTCATTGATGGAGTATGTATTATGCAGAAGGAGTTGGGCCATGAAACATGGAAAATATAAAAGGGAGATGTGCATTTTACCCACAAGAAATAAAGAAGACCCGATAATAAGAATGCAAAAAAGATATGAAAGGCAAATGTCACAACAAAGCACATGTGGGTGCACAGCAATCCCCAAAGAGCCACGCAGACCCAGAAACAGACCATAAGTATCTGAGACTGGAAGTCTTACAATAATTTCTTTATTCTGCAGGCAACAGACATCTAATCATTTTTATTTTTTGAGGTTTTCATATGCAAGCATTATGAGTTTATGCTTAGTTCCCTACATTCCCCCTCTTATTCCCCTTTCCACCCAATCTCTTTTCCACTACCCCTCCCCTCTTTGTGAGGTGTGTTTGGTCCCATGATCTAGGATGCCTGTATTGGCGTGTGCTCCGGTATCTTCTGGATATGAAAGACCCCTTCATGACTCATACCAGACTCACTCAGTCTCTCAGGATGACACTGTTTTTTGTGACACCTCACTTCCCTGAGGTGATTTTGATAGGTCAGCTGTTGTGGAAGTTTATCAGAGGTAGGTATCGTTCGATTGAGTTCTCGGGTGTAGCAACCTCCACAGGAACGGAGGTTTCAGTCTGGGGTTATTTCTTCCCACCCTCAGGCGCTCACATTTTTACTGTCCTTATTCCAGAAGGTTCCCTGGGCCATGGGATGGGGCGGGGTGGGGGATTTACGAGCCCTGTTTCAGGATGCATTGTTCACAATGGCGTTCACTTTGCACTTTGGCCTGTTGTGGTTCTTTCCGTTGCATCTCCTCCTTTGTAAAATGTTCCTCTTGGTTGAGTGTTGAGTGATTCTTTGATCTAATGGTAAGTATGTAAGTGGTAGCTTGTTATGAAAGACTTAGTTATCACTCACAAGTTTGTCCTCCCCCACCCAGAACCCATGAACTCACCTACCTATGATATTTAGTTTTTTTTCACACTACCTGGCTTATGCGTCCTACCATAAAGTGATCTTTAATGTCCATCAGACAGTAATTGGTGATCCAAGTATGCATTTAAGCACCCTCTTACATCCCCATCTTTAGGGTTCACTCATCCCCCTATTCCCTACCTTATATTCCTTCCTAGATTACAACTATTATAGAGGCTTTAAGTATTTCATTCTGAAGGTTAGCATCTGCTTATAAGGCAGAACATGTGGTTTTTCTCTTTCTGTGTCTGAGATATTTCACTCTTTATACTTCCAATTCCATTCATTTTCCAGAAAATTAATAATTTCATTTTTTGACAGCTAAGTGGCATTCCATTGTGTATGTGTAGTACTAATATTCTACAATACGATCTAGCTGTTCAAAGAATGGAAACAGTCTGTATATATGGACCCACATGAGGAAATATAATCAGTTAAAAGAAACAGGGAAATAAAACAACTCATAAATGTATTTTTAAATAATTATATGTAAGTAAGAGCTTGTATATACAGGAAAGAAAATGGAAAAATATCATCCAATATCGATATTTTATGTCTCAGAATATATAAATACAGAACGCAAGCAGAGAGTCCTCCATATAATATTCATTCCTTCAAAGTGAATTCATGTGTTTTAATTTTAATTATTCTAACAATTATCAACTGTCAGTGATAATTTTTTTATTTTTTAAAAAAGTTTGTTCGTGCTCGCTTCAGCCCCACATATACTAAAAATTGGAACGATACAGAGAAGATTAACATGGCCCCTGCGCAAGGATGACACGCAAATTCGTGAAGCGTTCCATATTTTTATCTTGAAGACAAAGTGGGAGAATTAACCAGCTCAATGGAAGAGATTGTTAAAGCCAAAAAGATATTGGAGAGGAACATTCAAGAGATATGGGACACCCTGAAGAAGCCTAACATGCGCATTCATGGAATACCAGAACAAGAATCCCAAAATACCACACCTGAGGAAATATTTCAATTCATCATAAATGAAAACTTCCCACAATTAAAGAATGAGAGGCCTATCCAAATACAAGAGGCATTTTGCACTCCAAACAGATACGACCAAAATAGAAAATCGCCACAGCAAATAATAGTCAAAACACTCCACATTCAAGACAAAGAAAAGGTGCTGAGAGCTTCAAGAGAAAAAAAGCAACTCACTTTTAAAGGTAAACCTATTAGAATAACAAATGACTACTCAATGGAAACAGTAAAAGCAAGAAGAGCTTGGAGAGACATACTTCAAGTATTAAATGAGCAAAAATGCCAACTCAGACTGATATACCCGGCAAAACTATCTGTCATGATTGAGGGAGAAAGAAAAGTTCTCCAACACAAAGACAACGTGAAGGGATACGTGTCTACCAAACCAGGCCTTCAAAAAATCCTAGAACTGATACTCAAGCTTGAAGAAAAGAACAAGCGTATCCAGGAGGACAGAAGGGAAGTATAATACCACCAAAACATAAATATCAAACAACATGCTTACAAAATCTACTAAACATAAAAAATGTCCAGAATTAAAAATAATTTCTCCATTATAACATTAAATGTCAATGGTATTAACTCACCGATTAAGAGACACGGATTACAAACTTGGATTAAAAACCACAATACAAAAATCTGCTGCCTTCAGGAAACTCATCTCACCACAAAAGATAGGCACATCCTAAGAATGAAAGGCTGGTCCAAAAATCTTACAAGCTAATGGAACCAGGAAACAGGCAGGGGTAGCCATTATGCTATCAGACAAAGTGGACTTCAAACCAAAGAAAATCATAAGAGACACAGATGGATACTACATTTTAGTCATAGGTACAATTCACCAGGAAGACTTCACAATACTGAACATTTATGCACCCAATACGGGCCCCTCCACTTTCATTAAGAAAGCCCTACAGCTTCTAAAGCAAGAAATCAACCCCCAAACGATAATTCTTGGGGACTTCAACACCGCCCTCTCAACATGGGATAGATCAACAGGTCAAAAGCTTAACAGAGACACTTTCGAACTTAATCAAACCCTGAAAGAAATGGACCTTACAGATCTCTATCGAACTTTTCACCCACGCGCAAAAGAATACACATTTTTCTCAGCAGCACACGGAACTTTTTCCAAAATAGATCACATATTGGGCCACAAAACGAATCTACACATATACAAAAAAGTTGAAATTCTAACCTGTGCCCTATCAGACCACCACAGCCTAAAGCTGGACATCCAACACAACAAACAACAGAAAATACACTAACTCCTGGAAACTTAACAATATGATGCTGAATGAGAACTGGATTCAGGAAGAAATTAAAAAGGAAATTCAAGATTTCCTGAAAGTGAACGATAACGAAAATACAACTTACCAAAAACTCTGGGACACAGTGAAAGCTGTCCTAACAGGTAAGTTCATAGCTCTTAATGCCTACATCAAAAATATGGAAACATCAGAAATAAATAACTTAACGATGCAGCTTAAGGCTTTAGAGAAACTTGAGCAATCTGATCCCAAAAGTAGTAGAAGAGAGGAGATTAGCAAAATAAGGGGAGAAATATCTGAAATCGAGACTAAGAAAATGATAGAAAAAATCAACCAGTCAAAAAGCTGGTTCTAAGAGAGATGGATTAGGAGGGCCACACCAGAAACAAGGAGAGAGGGACCATGTTACAGCAGAGAAAATAGGCCTCCATCAAGGTCTGCAAGTAAGTAATGAGAAACCTGGTTAAGTTCACAGACGTTCTTTCCTGATCTCACCAGAAGGGAAGGGCATATAGTCTAGCAGATAAAAAGTAATCATTTTGCAAATGGGTGATGGACCCCTCCCTCAGTGAGGTTTCCTACTCTTATTACATCTACCCTTGAAGGTGCTATTACAACAAGACTCCAGTTCAACAGCTTTTTGTCTCTGGCCAGGGGGTGACATACAGTGCCCAGCAGAATGGAGTGAAGGGAATTGCAGGAGCAGCAAAACTGCAAAAGAAAATCAACAAACCACAATCCAGAACTTCAGAGACTCTATATCAATCACATAGAACTAGGACAGCCTAATCTCTCCCCATCCTGGAGCTCAGGGACATTTGCGGAAGAGGGGGCGGTAAGATTGTAAGAGCAAAAAGATGGGAGGAGCAACGATTTGCAAGATTCTCAACAATAGTTGGGGCCAAAGCAATCATAATGGAACTTTGCATGCCCTGCACAATGTCCAGCGCACTGTTGCCCTCATAAAGTCTAGCATCTGTTAAGGGCACCGAGACCCCTGGAGGCAAGGGATTGACAGCCATAGTAGTGATCTTATGCTTAAGGGGAACAAGAGAAAGGGCTTATGGAAATGCCACTGGGTCCTTATATGTCATCGGAGAGGAGGACCCAGTGGAGAGTTAGGCGCACACAATAAAGGACTCTCTGGGAATTGGGGGGGAGACACTGGGGGAAGGGGAGGGGGGAGGGAGGGAACTGGTAAAAAATTTTAAAATGTATAATTAAATTTTTAATAAAAAAAAAAAAGTTTAAAGAAAAAAAAAATAAAATAAAAATAAAAAAAAATAAAAAAAAAAGAAGAGGATCTTGAGCTCCAAACCAGCAGAGCCAACATAATGGGAACCTGTTAGGAGAGAGAAAAAGAGGTGCAGTGGGGAGGGAGAAAGACAAAGAACCAGTGGAATTCAAGAAAATGTTAAAATAATGATTTTGGACTTTTGCAACGAATATCATCAGTAAAAGAAAGAAGTGACAGAGTCTACAGAAAGCTATGCCTTCAATCTTATTATCATTCCCAAGACAAGAACTTTAGCAACAAAGAAGGCCTAGTCATTAGCTACAGCTTTGATTTAGGTTCAATGTCAAAAAAGTGTGCCACGAACTGACTCATCAACACTTGCTTCCTGTACAGATTTCCCTGGAGTGTCTGGCATCGAATGAGTATCAGCAGGCCAAGGGCAAGAGAGATTAGATCTTCATTGTTGTTTTTTAGGCTGTTCTCTTTGATAAAAACAAAAATAGAATTTATAAAGAAATATAAAAAAAAAAAAGAAATTAAAATGTCTAATAAATATCTTAAAAAATGCTCCACTTCTTTAGCCATCAGGGAAATGCAAATCAAAACTTCCCTGAGATATCATCTCACCCCGGTCAGGATGGCAAAAATCCACAATACAAACAACAACAAGTGGTGGAGAGGACGTGGAGAGAGGGGAACTCTGCTACATTGCTGGTGGGAATGCAGGTTCTTACAGCCACTCTGGCGAGCTGTCTGGAGATTCTTAAAGAAATTAAAGATTGAAATGCCATATGACCCTGTTATTCCACTTTTGGGAATAACCCCCCATGCAGCAGCAGTTCGCCTCGATAGCACCTGCACGACTATGTTCATAGCAGCATTGTTTACAATAGCAAAGTCATGGAATCAACCTAAATGTCCAACAGTTGACGAGTGGATAAGGAAACTGTGGTACATCTATACAATGGAGTACTACTCAGCCATCAAAAATGATGAATTACTGGAATTTGCTGGGAAATGGATGTCATTAGAAACAATTATATTAAGTGAAGTATCCCAATTCCAGAAAGTTAAGCGCCGTATGTACTCCCTAATAGGTAGCTCCTAGTACCAAACTCACCCAGCCCACATTGAGACACTCAAGGGTAAATCTATGTAATATGGTAATTGCAAGGATTGTGAACAGGAGGGATGGGGTTGGAGAGCCACACCAGACACAAGGAGAGAGGGGACCATGTTACAGCAGAGAAAATCGGCCTCCAAGGAATGCAAGTAAGTAATGTGACATCTGGTTAAGTTCACAGATGTTCGTTCCTGATCATGTACAACTGAGGGGGTATGATCTCACCAGAAGGGGAGGGCATATAGTCTGGCAGATGAAAAGAGATCATTTTGCAAATGGGTGACTGATCCCTCCCTCACCGAGGTTTCCTGCTTTTATTACATCTACCCTTGAATGTGCTATTATAACAAGACTCCAGTTTAACAGTTTTTTGTCTCTGACCAGGGGGTGACATACAGTGCCCATCAGGATGGAGTGAAGGGCATTGCAGGAGCACCAAAACTGCAAAAGAAAATCAACAAACCACAATCCAGAACTTCAGAGACTCTATATCATCCACATAGAACTAAGCCAGCCTAATCTCCCCTCATCCTGAAGCTCAGGGACATCTGCGGAAGAGGGGGCGGTAAGATCGTAAGAGCAAAAAGGTAGAGAGCAATGATTTGAAGAGTCTCCACACTAGATAGGGCTGAAGCAATCATAATAGGACTTTGCATGCCCTGCACCATGTCCGTCACACTATTGACCTCATAAAGTCTAACATCGGCTAAAAGCACCAAGATCCTTGGAGGCAAGGGATTGATGGCCACAGTAGTGTTCCTATGCTTAAGGGGAACACAAGAAAGGGTTCAGGGAAATGCCACTGGGTCCTTTTATGTCATCGGAAAGGAGGACCAAGAGGAGAGTTAGGCATACACAATAAAGGACTCTCTGGGAATTGGGGGGGGAGGCACTGGGAGATGGGGAGGGAGGGAGGGGGAGCAGGGGGTTCGGGGAGAGGAGGAGGGAGGAGGGAACTGGTCTACCTATTAAGTTTGTATGAGTGGAAATAATAATAAAAATGTTTAAAAAAAGTTTGTTCATTGACAAATGCATGTAAATCATATTTTAATCTGATTACTCTCTTCCATAATCTCTCTTGTTTTTCTCCCATTCTTGTCAACACTCCTATCTCTATTTATTTTCCCAAAGACATAACTTTTCAGGTGTTTTGTGACCCCTTTATCCATAAACTAGAGCTATTAGTATAAACAAAAAGTTGGGTCTCTCCTTTGGAATCTGGTAGGTCCACTGGTAAGCACACATCTTATGACAAGGTCTTTCCCTCTCTGTATCCCTAAGAAATAGTCCGGTAGTGAATGGCAGACAAACTGAGTCCCTACTGCACCCAACTTTGGCCTGTGGACCTTGTGCCGGTTCAGTCAGTTGTGACTGCAATGCTACGCCATGCCCAGGAGAGGGCGTTCTGCAGTCCTCTTTATCTTCCAGCTCAATAGCTTTTCTCTGCAAATTTTTTAAAGAAAAACAAGAATTTCAAGTAAGTTTCATTTATTTTAGTATTTTCCAAAAATACACTATGACATCCAAAAGGAACTGTTTAAATATCATAAAATCAAGGTCAAAGGGGAAAAAAATGGTTACTAGAGAAAAAAATGAAAATTGGAAAGGTAGTAACCAACTAAAGAATCTAAAGAAAACTCAGCCGGAACTAGAGGACCACGTTTGTTTTGGAAGATCTAAAGGAGGTTGTCCGTGTGCTGATATCCATCACCCCAGGTCAGACCCTCTTTTTGAATGCACTCTCAGACCCAGGAATTTCCATCATTTAGGGGATACCCTTCAAAACATTTTCGTATGAACCTTTGATTGCCTTCTCTGCTCGATGACAAGCTTTTTCTCTGCCTTCTTGCTGCATGCAGATGGTTGAGCAGGCTGTGAACTTCTTTTCTGTTTCTGCTCTTAATTTTAGCAAAGTCATACATATACATGGCTGCAAGTCACAGATGGTGGAACAAGGATTGGACCATTTGGTTGAAGAGAAACCACCCTTCAGAGTTTGCAAGTTCTTCCTGTTTAGAGGTCTAAGACTGCCTCACAGTATTCTGAAAGTATTTCCTGAAAATGAGAGAGAGAGAGAGAGAGAGAATGAAGAGAGAGAGAATGAATCTCACCAATCAATTTGTAGTTGGTTAAGCGTCTCAATGAGAATCCATTGTCTGAATCTTTCCAACATAAACTAGCTTGCTGTAAGGATGCCTCAACTCTACCCTACTTAAAAGAAACAAAGCTTGTCTCTCCTCCACTCCTGTACTTTTTACCTTCCTCTTTTGTGGATATGTTTCTTTCTGTGTCCAGGTCGGCTCCTTCACTCAAGCCATCCTCCTGCCTTAGACTACATAGTAGCTGAGATCACCAGAATAAGCCGGCACACGCAGCTTTCAACTCAAATTTTGCAAGTTTATTTGCCTCCTTATTAAGCCATGGTATTTCTGTAATCCATTATACATCTGATTTGAAAGTACTGTTCGCAAACATCACCTTGTCTCATGATATGAACAATCCAATTTTCTCAGGTCACTAAGAGTAAGTTTGCCATGTGACGAGGTAAATTCAACACCTATAAGACCACAAATGGAGTGAGGACTGATGGCTCAGGGAATAAAGGCGCTTGCCACACAAGCCTGATGACCTGAGTTCAATAACCACATAAAAAGGCAAAAATGTGTTAAGTGTTAACATTGCATTTTATTTTTAAGAGGAAAATGCAGAAGTCCAATGATTTGGTATCCACATCTCTTACAAGTGCAAAGATATCAAGATGCATCTGTAATCTATGAACTCCTGTGGAGAGATGGAAGTTGAAGACAGAGTAGCCTGAAAATTTTGGGGACCCAGCTAGCTTTGAACTAGGGACACAGGGACACACTACCCCAAAACAAAGTGATAGGAAAGAATTGGTTCCCAAAAGCTATATTCTGACTTCTACATGTATGTTATGGTGCACATGCATGTGCATACACACACATACACACATCATGCACATACACCAGGGAATGCTTCTAGTCTAAACATTAATAACAAAAGGTATAATGGAAACTATTTTTCTTTATTCAAACAAAAAGTATTCAAGCATATGCAGAATGTGGTACTGTATTTCAGAAAAAAATCAATAGAGTCCATGATCTATAACATGACAAATATTCCAGACTGCAAGATAATGTTTAAAAGCATCATGCAGACAGAAGAACACAGATTATACTCAATGTATGAAAGCTAAGTTGGCCTAAGTGTTAACATTGCACTTTATTTTTTTATTATTTATTCAATTGTGCATGTATGCGCGTGTATACGTGTGTATGTATGTGCATGTGTATGTATGTGTGTGTATGTAGAACCACAGGCGAATTCGGGAACCACCACGAACCGCCTCCACCTCTTCCTTGTTTACTCTGCTCCGGGATTCACAGGCTCCGCCCTACCAGGACCCGAAACGCAGGCCGCCCCCGCTTCCGCCAGGTGTCTATACGTGGGATCTAGGATCCGAACTCAGGACCTTCCACCTGCAAGGCAGAGGCTTAACCCCCGAGCCACCTCTCCAGCCCCTGCACTTTATTTTTAAAAGGAAAATGCAGAAGTCCAGTGATTTGGCCTCCACATCTCTTAAAAGTACAAAGATAACATCAAGATATGCTTTGGTGCTATCTCAAAAGCATCATTTAACAAAATTCTACTTGAGCCATCAATGGGTAAGATGACTGCTCAAAACCCTGGTGATGTGCATTTGATACTGAGAAACTAGTCGTGTTTATTCTCTCTCTCTCTCTCTCTCATCTACCTATCTATCTATATATATACATATCTTATATAAATAATAAAATATTTTTTAAATTCTTCTTGATATACTCAGTCAATTGAAAAAGATGTGGTTCCTATACATAGGTTACATTGAACATTGTTCAACTGCATTTGAACATGAAATTCAAACCCACAGCATAACTCACAACCTCTTCTGTTTTTGTCCTTTCCTTCATCTTGAAAAATTACTTTTCAGCTCCCTAAGAAGGCAGAAAATTGCCCCGGGCCCCAGCCCCTTTCTTCCGCCTGCCCACCTCTCCGCCCCACCGCTGCTTCCACTCCTCGGTCCCAGATGAGTTCGCCCAGCCCCCCCATGTGGCCCCGGGTCCCAGCGGCACCCAGGCTGCCTCTGGTTTTGCCTGGGCCACGCCTTGGGCCCCAGCCCCTTTCTTCCTCCCACCTGCTTGTCCACCCAACCAGACAGGACTTGCTCACATTACTCCATCCCTGGACCTTGGGTAGGCCACTAAGCCAAGTCCCAGGACCCAGGTGAAGAATCTGCCATCAACATCAGACCTTCTGCGTCTCCGGCCCACCAGGGACCCAAGCACGTGGTCCATGAAAGACTCACTGCTACTCAGAATTCAATAGAGTCCAAAGGAAACTCAAGCAAAACTCTAAGGGACAAAGGCCCTACAACTGAAGCCCTCTACAATCATTCTATCACATGGGAGAGATTCTTCACATCCAGCCCAAAGATAAGTAAACCTACTTTTTTTCACCTTACTGTTCCTTTCTAGTATTAATCGCTGTAGATCAACTTTTCCATACAGCCAACCCAAAAACATACAACTCCAGGGAGTACACCACTCACTCTCACATATCACCAAGATACTAAATCACAAAAGTGCACTACCATACTAATATTCACCCCCTGTGTACTTAACTGACTTAACTGATGCATTAACAGCCTAATAGCCTCATCTAGGAAATAACAATAACAAAAGACAAACATACCCAATCCAAGGCAAGCACTAGTAATAACTGCCCGAGTGTAATAACACCAACTAAAGCAGTTCAGTCAAAAACACACAGCAACTGAAAGGTCCTAAGGAACAAAACAACAATGCCCAAGTCAAAGTGCAGATCCATGAGAAACAAACCCAAGAAGACCAATGTCCCACCAAAAGAATTAACCTCATAATGATGGACTCCAACAAGTACAAATTCACAGAAAATAGCCAGGAAAGCCAGACCCAAGATAACGACTTTGAGAGTATGATCATTACCATGATTAATACTATGAAAGAGAATATCCGAGAGGAGTTAAACAACCACATCAACCACTTTGAACGGGAACACAACAGGCACTTGGAGGAGTTGAGAAAAACAGTTCAAGAAACAAAAAATAGGCATAGAGCAGTTAAAACAGTCTCGGGCAGAGTTTAAAATTGAACTAAAAGACAAGTTATCTTCAACCCAAAACTCAACAGAGTCTTATCAGCAGAACTAATGAAGCAGAAAATAGAATTTCAGATCTTGAAGACAAAGTGGGAGAATTAATCAGCTCAATGGAAGAGATTGTTAAAGTCAAAAAGATACTTGAGAGGAACATTCAAGAGATATGGGACACCCTGAAGAAGCCTAACGTGCGCATTCATGGAATACCAGAGCAAGAGTCCCAAAATACCACACCTTAGGAAATTTTTCTAATTATCATAAATGAAAACTTTCCTCAACTGAAGAATGAGAGGTCTATCCAAATACAAGAGGTGTTTCGCACTCCAAACACATATGACCAAAATAGAAAATGGCCACGGCAAATAATAGTCAAAACACTCCACATTCAAGACAAAGAAAAGGTGCTGAGAGCTCCAAGAGAAAAAAAGCAAGTCACCTTTAAAGGTAAGCCTATTAGAATAACAAATGACTACTCAGTGGAAACAGTAAAACCAAGAAGAGCTTGGAGAGACACACTTCAAGTGTTAAATGAGCAAAAATGCCAACCCAGACTGATATACCCGGCAAAACTATCTGTCATGATCGAGGGAGAAAGAAAACTTTTCCAGCACAAAGACAACTTGAAGGGATACATGTTTACCAAACCAGGCCTTCAAAAAATGCTAGAAATGATAATCAAGCTTGAAGATAAGAACAAGTGTATCCAGGAGGACAGAAGGGAAGTGTAATACCACCAAAACATAAATATCAAACAGCACACGTGAAAAATCCACTAAACATAAAAAATGTCCAGAATTAAAAATAATTTCTCCATTATAACATTAAATGTCAATGGTATTAACTCACCGATCAAGAGACACACATTACAAACTTGGATTAAAAACCACAACCCATCAATCTGCTGCCTTCAGGAAACTCATCTCACCACAAAAGATAGGCACATTCTAAGAATGAAAGGCTGGTCCAAAATCTTACAAGCTAATGGAACCAGGAAACAGGCAGGGGTAGCCATTATGCTATCAGACAAAGTGGACTTCAAACCAAAGAAAATCATAAGAGACACAGATGGATACTACAGGTAAAATTCACCAGGAAGACTTCACAATACTGAACATATATGCACCCAATACGGGCCCCTCCACATTCATTAAGAAAGCCCTACAGCGTCTAAAGCAAGAAATCAACCCCCAAACGATAATTCTTGGGGACTTCAACACCTCTCTCTCAACATGTGATATATCAACAGGTCAAAACTTAACAGAGACACTTTGGAACTTAATCAAACCCTGAAAGAAATGGACCTTACAGATCTCTATCGAACTTTTCACCCACGCACCAAAGAATACACATTTTTCTCAGCAGCACATGGAACTTTCTCCAAAATAGATCACATATTGGGCCACAAAATGAATCTACACATATACAAAAAAGTTGAAATTCTAACCTGTGCCCTATCAGACCACCACGGCCTAAAGCTGGACATCCACAACACAACAGACAACAGAAAATACACTAACTCCTGGAAACTTAACAATATGATGCTGAATGAGAACTGGATTCAGGAAGAAATTAAAAAGGAAATTCAAGATTGCCTGAAAGAGAATGATAATGAAAATACAACTTACCAACATCTCTGGGACACAATGAAAGCTGTCCTAACAGATAAGTTCATAGCTCTTAATGCCTACATCAAAAAAATGGAAACATCAGAAATAAACAACTTAACGATGCAGCTTAAAGCTTTAGAGAAACTTGAGCAATCTGATCCCAAAACTAGTAGAAGAGAGGAGATTAGCAAAATAAGGAGAGAACTATCTGAAATCGAGATTAAGAAAACGATAGAAAAAAATCAACCTGTCAAAAAGCTGGTTCTTTGAAAAAATCAATAAGATTGATACACCCCTAGCTAAATTAACCAAAAGCAAGAGAGAGAAAACCCAAATTAACAAAATTAGAAATGAACATGGAGTTATCACTACTGATACTCAAGAAATCCAGAGAATTATAACATCATATTTCAAAAACTTATACTCAGTGAAGTTTGACAACACAAAAGACATGGATGAATTTCTAAGTAAACACAACTTACCTAAATTGAATCAGGAAGTTGTGAATTATTTAAATAGTCCTACAATATATAAGGAAATTGAAGAAGTAATCTCCAATCTTCCCACCAAAAAATGTCCTGGACCATATGGATTCAGCGCAAAGTTCTACCAGGTATTTAAGGAGTTAATGATACCAGTACTCCTTAAACTGTTCCATCAAATAGCAAAGGAAAGAACACTACCAAATTCCTTCTATGAAGCTAATATTGTTTTAATCCCAAAACCTAATAAAGATTCACTTAAAAAAGAAAACTATGGGCTGATCTCTCTGATGAACACAGATGCAAATATTCTCAACAAAGTCTTCGAAAATCAGATTCAAAAACATATCAAAAAGATCATTCATGGGGACCAAGTAGGCTTCATCCCCGGCACACAAGGTTGGTTCAACATACGCAAATAAATAAGTGTAATTCATCATGTAAACCAGTCCAAAGTCCAAAACCACATGATACTCTCGATAGATGCAGAAAAAGCTTTTGACAAGATCCAACAGCCTTTTATGATCAAAACGCTAGAGACAGTAGGAATGGAAGGAACGTTTATTATAATAAAAGCTATATACAACAAGCCCACAGCAATGATTATGCTCAATGGGGAACAATTGGAAGCATTCCCACTTCGATCAGGAACTAGACAAGGCTATCCACTCTCACCACTTCTATTCAATATTGTACTTGAAGTCTTAGCTGAAGCCATAAGACAAGAAAGGGACATAAGAGGGATTCAAATTGGCAAGGAAGAAGTCAAGCTATCCCTATTTGCAGATGACATGATTTTATACCTGAGTGATCCCAAAAACTCCACCAGGAAGCTCCTGGAACTAATTGAGAAGTTCAGCAGGGTGGCAGGATACAGAATAAATGTGCAAAAATCACATGCCTTCCTATATGCCCAGAATGAAAGAAGGAAAAAGCCTTGAGAGAAACAATCTCATTTACTATAGCCCCTAAAAAAATGAAATACCTTGGTATAAACCTAACCAAGGAGGTAAAAGACCTTTACAATGAAAACTTTAAAACCCTAAAGAAAGAAATTACAGAAGACACCAGAAGGTGGAAAGACCTCCCATGTTCCTGGATTGGCAGAATCAACATCGTAAAAATGACCATCCTACCTAAGGCAATACACAAATTCAATGCTATACCAATTAAAATCCCAATTCTTTAAAGAGTTTGACCAAACAATCTCAAAATTCATATGGAGGCACAAAAGACCCAGGATAGCAAAGACAATCCTAAATAACAAAAACACTGCTGGAGGTATCACCATACCAAACCTTAGTCTATACTACAAATCCATAGTTGTAAAAACAGCCTGGTACTGGTTGCAAAATAGACACACAGATCAATGGATAAGGGTTGAAGACCCAGATATAAGCCCACACAACTACAGCCATTTGATCTTTGACAAAGGGGCCCAAAAAATCCAATGGAAAAAGAACAGTATCTTCAACAAATGGTGCTGGCAAAACTGGATATTCACATGCAGAAGATTAAAATGACCCGTACTTGTCATCATGTACAAGAATTAATTCCAAATGGATCAAGGACCTGGATATAAGGCCAAAGACTATAAAAACCATAGCTGAAAGGGTAGGGAACTCCCTCGAGCTGATTGGGCTAGGCCAACGGTTCCTAAACAGTAATCCAATAGCACAGTCACTACAACCAACTCTCAACAGATGGGATCTTATGAAATTAAAGAGCTGCTCTTCAAATAAAGAGATTGTAACACGAGCACAAAGGCCATCCACAGAATGGGAGAAAATCTTAACTAACCACATATCTAATAGAGCTCTATGATCCAGAGTGCACGAAGAACTTAGAAAACTAAACACCAAGGAAACAAATGGCCCAATTAAAAAATGGGCCCTGGAACTTAAAAGAAACTTTACCAGAGATGAAATTAAAATGTCTAACAAATATCTTTAAAAATGCTCCACATCCTTAGCCATCAGGGAAATGCAAATCAAAACTTCCCTGAGATATCATCTCACCCCCGTCAGGATGGCAAAAATCCATAACACAAACAACACCAAATGCTGGAGAGGATGTGGAGAGAAGCGACCTCTCCTACATTGCTGGTGGGAATGCAGGTTCATACAGCCACT
Organism: Typhlomys cinereus; assembly: GCA_023101885.1. Taxonomy (NCBI): domain Eukaryota; kingdom Metazoa; phylum Chordata; class Mammalia; order Rodentia; family Platacanthomyidae; genus Typhlomys; species Typhlomys cinereus. Next base: position 732,048 of record JALPQD010000176.1, on the reverse strand, counting down.
CTGGCGAGCTGTCTGGAAATTCTTAAAGAAATTAAAAATTGAAATGCCATATGACCCTGTTATTCCACTTTTGGAAATAAGCCCCCATACAGCAAAAATTCACCTTGATAGCCCAAGCACGACCATGTTCATAGCAGCACTGTTTACAATAGCAAAGTCATGGAATCAACCCAAATGTCCAACAGTTGACAAGTGGATAAGAAAAATGTAGTACATCTACACAATATAGTACTACTCAGCCATCAAAAATGATGAATTACTGGAATTTGCCGGGAAATGGATGTTATTAGAAACAATTATATTAAGTGAAGTATCCCAGACCCAAAAAATTAAGTTCCGTATGTACTCCTTAATAGGTGGTTCCTAGTACCAAACCCACCTAGAGACACTCAAGGATAAATCTCTGTAATACCTACAGTATTTGCAAGGAATATGAACAGGAGGGATGGGGAAGGAGGGCCACACCAGAAATAAGGAGAGAGGGGACCAAGTTACAGCAGAGAAAATAGGCCACCATCAAGGACTGCAAATGAGTAATGAGATATCTGGTTAAGTTCACAGACTTTCGTTTCTGATCATTTACAACTGATGGGGTATTGTCTCATCAGAAGGGGAGGGCATATAGTCTGGCAGATAAAAAGTAACCATTTTACAAATGGGTGATAGACCCCTCCCTCACTGTGGTTTCCTACTTTTATTACATCTACCTTTGAATATAGTCTTATAACAAGACTTATAACAAGGAAGCTGTGGTTTCCTACTTTTATTACATTCACCTTTGAATATACTCTTATAACAAGCTTTTTATCTCTAGCCAGGGGGTGACATCCAATACCCATCAGGATGGAGTGAAGAGAATTGCGGAGCAGCAAAACTGGAAAAAAAATCAATAAACCATAATCCAGAACATTGGAGACTCTCTATCAACTACCTGGAACTAAGCCAGCCTAATCTCTTCCCAGGGAAATTTGCGGAAGCTCAGGGAAATTTGCGGAAGAGGGGGCAGTAAGATTGTAAGAGCCCAAGGATGGGAGGAGCAATGATATGCAAGATACTCCACACAAGCTAGGGCTGAAGCAATCATAAATTGGACTTTGCATGCCCTGCGCAATATCCAACACACTATTGACCCCACAAAGTCTAACATTTGCTAAAGGCACTAAGATCCTTGGAGGCAAGGGATTGACAGCCACAGTAGTGTTCCTATGCTTAAAGAGAACACAGGAAAGCGTTCTGGCAAATGCCACTGGGTCCTTGCACCTCATCGGAGAGGAGGACCCAGAGGAGAGTCTGGCATGCACATTAAAGGATGCTCCAGGGATGAGAAGTAGAGGCACTGGGGGATGGGGAGAAAGGGATAGGGGAGGGGGACATAGGGCGGTGGGAGGTTGGAGTGAGGGAGGGGACCAGTGTACTTGTTAAAGTTGTATGAGTGGAAATTTAAAAAAAAGAATGCAGAAAAAGTCTAAAGGTTATAAATCATCAGCACAAAATTTTACAGTAAGTAGAATATTAAACATCTAAATAATTTCCTAAGCTATTGGATTTATTATCCTCTAAGGGAAATGGAAGCTTCTATTATAGTATAAAACTTTTTTTCATGTAAATAGCAGAAATTCTTAGGAATATAATAAAAACATGATTGTCATTGTCCAGAGGAAAAGACAATAAGGTCTAGAGGAAAACATGTTATATCTGCTCTCTAAAATTTTGAATATGTTTATATAACTAAAATTATTGAACTTAGGATACTAGCTATAATCACTCAGTTTGAGAGTTTCCATTTTTATTCAACATGAAGCATCCCAAAATTTAAAAAAATACTCTCACTTGTGGGAAAAAGTGAAATTGATTTACAATGATGCTGTTTCTTGAATGATTTTAAAAGGAAAATGAGACTCAGATTAATCAAACAGATGGGTTTGACTAATGATGTAAACCACCATTCTTCAAATGATCTAAGTTTTATAGTATTCTTAAGAAGCAAAGTATTCGTAAACAAGTGCACAAGTGTTTTCTGGTTTTGTTTCTGGTATCAGTGACACTTTTTTAAGTACTGATGCATAGTTCAGAAATAAAGGTCCTGTTCACAAACCTCCCCACCAAAGTTAAATTCTTGGAATCCACATGGTAGAAGGAGAGAACCAACTTCTAAAAACTGTCCCATGACCTCTACATCTATCTCGCTCTCTCAATCTCTCTCTCTCTCTCTCTCTCTCTCTCTCAATTAATTAGTTAATTTTAAATTGTTGGCTGGTGCAATGATGCTCATGAAGAGCGATGGCCAGACAAAAGACATAACACTTCCTCTGAGCAGGAGATAGTTCAAATACCTGCCTCTTCTCACAGTACCAGAATCACAACTACTTACAGAATCCACAAAGACAAGCAATAGGCGTTTCATGGAGTGGATTGTTACAGCAAAGATTTTTTTTTCACAAAGAAAATCTTTTTTTTAATAGATTTTTGAGTTTTATTGAAATCTTACATGAACAAAAAATTGGAAATACAACAAATTGTCACGGCTTTGACATATAAGCCAAACAAATTTTGTAGGGCAGATTTCAAAAAGGTGTGAAGTTATAACAATTTAAAAACACAGTTAACCTACTTCTAGGAATGCAAAACATACAATTATAGGTTGTTTTCAATACAAGAAAACTTAAATTTGTTTGCTTTAATTTCTTAAAACTACTAAGACAAAGCACTAGCTTGTATTTTTATTTACAGCATACTTCATAGTCCTATGTAATCTATCCCAAATCCAAAAAAAAGAAAAGAAACTGTCCAAACCGAAAATTCTGTAAAATCATGATTTAACAGCTTGTTCTGAAGCTAAAATCAAGCCTGAAACGATAAAAGCATTGTAACCCCCAATAAGGAAACTCTGCAAGCCCAATAATGTCCAAAAGCATTTATGAAAAGAAGAAAAATAAAAAGACTTGAGTATATACAATAGTGATTTCTTCAGCTCAATACAATGGCAGCAAACTGCTACTTAAAGATGAACAGTTAAGCCAATTTTTTTTTTCTGAAGAATGTAGATCTAGAGCCAATTGTGTCTTTCCAGTATCATTTTCAAGCCCTCACTTGTCTATTTCCACTGTTGCCCATAAGTATCCTGATAAAATTCTTGGTTGTCATTATTGTAACCATAGTTACCAGAATAGTCACCACCTTGCTGAGCGATGGGTTGGGAGCCCCAGTTCTGTTGGTTGTTGGTCTGGCGACGTTTGGAATCAGGCTGGTTGTACCCATCTGCTTTTCTCTTGCCTCCTACATTGCCCCCACGATTGCCCCAAGCTCCGCGGGAACCACGACCTCTCTGCTGCTGAGCACCCCTAGAGCCTCTTGGTGGTCCCAAAGGTGCCCCCCTCTGTGAATAGCCAGCTCTACCTCTTGGAGGTGGTGCTCCCCTCCCCCTTGGTGGTGGTGGAGCACCTCGCCCTCCCCTTCCTCCTCTTCCTCTTACTGCATAGCCATCAGCATAGCCGTAGTAGGGATCTTCATAGCCTCCACGATAGTCGTGATAATCATAACCATAGTAATCATCGTAGTAGTCTTCATAGCCATGGTAATCTGGAGGGTAGCCATATCCACCTCTCCCTCCACCACGACCTCGACCTCTAATTGGAGGTGGCATTCGGGGAGGAGGGTGATAGTAATAATCTTCATACGCAGTGCTTCTAGAGGCTTGTCCAGCAGCTTGGCGTTCTTTCCTTTTCTTGTCTGGTGGCTTAGCTAAGACAATTTCAATTTCTTCCCCTTCTATTTCTTTTCCATTCATTTCATCCATAGCCTTAACAGCAGCTCCTCTGTCTTCAAAATGAACGAATGCATAATCTTTCAACTTCTTTACTCTCTCAAGTTTTCCAAATTCAGAAAATGACTTTTCCAATATTTCTTCTGTCGCCGGAGTAGCCAGGTTTCTCACAAGTAAAACCTTCACCTTGGCCGTGCCTTCTGGATTTGGTTCTTCCACACGGTTGGCCCATTCAACTGTAACTACATTTCCCCACACTTTTACTTTTCCACTCATCAGCCGGCGCCGGGCTTGTGCTGCTGATCTGTGATCCTCATATTCAAGGAAGCAGAACCCCCGATTCTTCTTTTTGTCATTGGGTTGATGATAGAGAATAACGTCCACCAAACCCTCTGTGACTTTACTAAACTCTTCCAGGATGTTTTTCTTTCGTCTTATTCTTTGGAATGGATCCAACAAAAAGTCTGTTGTTTGCCACAGAAATGCACACTCCAAGGTGTTTACCAGGGCGAATTTCATAGCTGTCACACAGTTTAACTGCTTCCTGGGCAGTTTCTTTTCCACAAAAGGTGATAAATGCGTACCCTCTGTTCTGACCAGACAGTGGGTCCATCATGAGACGTAGATCCCAGATGGGACCAGCCTTCTCAAAAAGGGGCACCAACTCATCCTCATATAAATCTCTTGGTATTTTACCCACGAAGACCTCTGTTCCAATTCCAGGCTGCGCACCAGAGTATACACTGTCTGGTGAAGGACCACCATATTTCCTCTGTCCTGTGGTTACATCCAAAGTATAACCAGTCCTCTCAAGCAAGGCCTTGATCTTTGCTTCATCAGGCCCCTTTGTAGACTCCTGCACCTTGCTGCCCTGTTTCTCGTTGCCTGTAGGTCTTCATAACTCCACATAAAAATGCACTTTTGTTCTGAACATGTGATAAGTCACTTTCCTTGAACTGCTGTAGCACAGACAGAGCTCCTTCTTCATTAAATTCCCTGAGAGCATCAATTGCTCTTTCATCGAGATCGACATAAGCTACCAATCCTGTCTGAAATATTTCATCAAGTCTTTCTGCCACTTCTGTGGGAGGCCTGCCTCTATCAGTGTCTTACAGTGTTCTGTGTGAGTTACACTGGAAGTATCCACTGGTTCTTCCTCTTTTTTTAACTGTACCGCATTACCATTCACCTGATTAGCCATTTTATTATGCTGCTGGGCGGGGCAGGGGGCCGGCAACCGGGCCCGGGAGGACCAGCGCGAGGCGCTTTGAAAATGACTAGAAATGGCGCCAGAAAATCTTTTTTATTGCAAAGTCAAGATGAAGAATCCTAAGCACATTTTTGTCAGTAGCTTTATAGGAAAAGATTATGCAATAGGCAGAGTTCAAACTCTACAATCAGAAAAGTCTGTTTTCTGGTCATAACAGTGTTCCCTTACTAAAGGGGAGCACAAGAAAGGGCTCTAGGCAATTCTACGGAGTCCTTATACCTCATTAGAGTGGAGGATGCAAAGGGAAGTTTGACATTCACACTAAAGAATGCTCCAGGGATTGGGGGGAGGAGAGGGGCACTGGAAGAAAGGAGGGAGGAGGGTGAAAGAAAGGGGAAAAGGGGGGAGGGAGGGAGGGGACTGGAGTACCTATTAAGTTTGTATGAGTGGGAAAAATATAAATAAAATTAAAAAAAGAGAAAAGTCTGTTTTCTAACACTTTCATCTTTCTCATTGATAACAATGAAGATATTTATGCCTGTCTCTGTAAACACTGAGTTAGCATATCTAAGCCATACTGTGATTCTAGAAATATTATTAATGATATTCTCAGATCAACTAAGAAAGAAGAAGAATTTGAAATAAGGAGTTATGACCTAAAATAAATACAAATATTGACCACAAAAGAAGATTTAGTGTAGATGTGCTATGTGCCCAAATTTTAGATGCCATGACATGTATTTTTAAAAATCATGTTTTTGCCACATTAATCAAATAATAAATCCATAAAGGTAATGTATTGATTAAGAGTAATATAAAAATAAAGAGACAGAAAGAGAGACAATGACAGAGAGAAACAAAAAGAGACAGATAAGAGAGACAGAGAGGACTTTAGACAGCCTCTTTAGACAGACCAAATATATGGATACATTGCATAAATGCTTCATATGATTTCTATTACCTTTAATCATCAGAAAAACCCAGTAAGGTAATGGGCTTCATGTTTAAGAAAAGGAAACAAGTTCAGAGAGATCAGAACACTGAACTGTACCAGTGACATCAGAACTTGAGCCTCATACTGCCTGTCCCAAAGGTCCTCGAAACTACGTGCATAAAGTATAAAGTGGATCTTGTTTGAGGGTTGGTGCCTCTGATGGAGTTGGAGTACTTTCCTTTCCAAAATCCTCTGGCTGTGCACACCCTAAATTTGGTGAATTACAACATTGAGGTTGACGTCCTTTTAGTCACTTGCTTTACTTTGTAGGAATTTGTCTTTTTTCCTTGTCGGTAAAATTCACAAGAACCCCTGGAAAGAAAATTATTTCCATCCTATTCTGTGTTTCCTTCCTATCTGACTTTCTCGCCCCAGAAGTTCTGTGTCTTCTCTCAAGGAAGAATTGATTTTCATTGGTATTCCCTTGAAGTTGGACGGGTCACAGCTTAGCACGTTAGAAATGGATTGTTTAAAGAGCACAGTTTGTGTCTCGCTTCACAGTGATCTTTAAAGATGTCCTGGCTTAGCTGACTTCTCTTCCCCTCCTGCATCCACGGAACATCCTCCGGGGAGAAAGTCAATTTCAAGTCTGCACACTGCACAGCCTCCTGCGGTCGGCTGCTGAATGCAGATCAGCCTGTGTTCTCCTTTGAGATAAACAGAATCGGGAACAGTTTGGAAAGAAAAGTTTTTGTGCACTTCTCAGTGCAAGGTTGTCAGGTTTCTGGGAGAACTGTTTTCCCCATTGCATTGCATATAATTTGTTAACTCACCTAGACTAACACTGATCAGAATAAGAATAAGAAACAGTGCACCCATAGGAAAGCCAGCATATTCTGATCTGAAAGTCTAGCTGAAGTGCCACTAAGAGGATTTATTCTTTTTCCCACATATAAAGCTCTCCTGAAATGTAGTTGACTATTTGATTATTATCTAATTTTTTTTTACTTTGCAAAAGCATGCCCATAATGGCAAAGCTTCTTAGACATTTTCTACACATGGTCTCTTTACATTAGAGGAATTTAAGCAATCCTAGGTCTACAGGTATTTTTTATATGTGTGTGTGTGTGTGTGTATGTGTATGTATGTGTATATGTGTGTGTATGTGTATATATATATGTGTATGTATGTGTATATATATGTGTATGTGTATATATATGTGTATGTATGTGTATATATGTGTGTGTATATATATGTATATATATAAACATGTATAAATCAAGCATTTACTGACAGTAAAGCACAAGGAATTTCTTTAAAATAATTCTTTGGTATACACGTGTCATGGTTTGTATGTGAGCTGTTCTCATAAACTCATGTGTTTGCATCCTTAGCTGATATTAATGTTTGGAAAGGTCGTAGCACCATTAGGAGGTGGTGCCTTGCTGGGCAAAGGGATGTCACAGGGAGCAGGCCACAAGAATGGATGCCCAGCCCTGCTTCCTCTTGCAGTCAGCTGCTTTCCCTCTCTGTCTCCCTGACGGACATGATCTAAGCGGCCTCTAGTTTCTGCCTTTTCCACCATAATGGACTAGATCCCCTCAGGAACCAGAAGCCAAAACATCGTCTCCTTTTCTCCCTTAAGTCCTGTTTGGGAATTGTCTCACAGCAGAAGAAAGAGTAGCTGTGACAACACATAATGCTACCATTTATTAAAGCTTAGTGTGAATTTACATACTGATGAAGTGTTTGGGTGAATGTCTGATACTACAAGAAGCACAGCATTAAGGAAGGGGGATTGGAGGCAGGAAGGAGGAAGGGAAGAAGGGGTAAGTACTCAATATGCTAAAACTAGAAAAGCAATTTTAAAAAGAAGCAGAGCCTCTCTGATGTTTTCTAGAGTCTGTTGATACTTCAACTTTATAACCATCAATGCTGAAAAGGTCCCTTTGCATAAACGTCAAAATATAAAATGACAGAACTACAATCGGGGCCAATTCAGAAGCTGTTGGAAATTCCTCCTTAAACCCAAGTCAAAACTCATTTCACAAATTTTTATGAGATTGATGTCAGGAACTCCAAAAGCAAATTTTAAATCAAATATCATTCATCACAAACCAGTCCAAAGATCATACTAATCATGCTAAAGAAAGATAGTAAGAACATACTCACAGTTTTTGTTTTCCATAATTAAGTCATTATGTATCCATAAGAGAAGAGAATAAGAGAAGAATCATACATTCAGCAAAACACTATAATTCGTTTCCTTTCCCAGGTGGGGGTACTTGAGCCTCCCTCTGGAGGTCGAATGATGACAAGGAACATCCTGGATTGTTCTGTCTCCTTAGTGCTTTGCTCTGGGTTTTCCCACGTTCTGCCTTCCAGGGCTGGAATTCCAGGCCATGGCCATATCTACCCAGCATGATGTTGTCCTTATAGGAGATGATGTCAGGTTCAGTGTAAAGCACTCACCCTGTTTACTTGGCACCAAGACTGTGGTGACGTCACACCAGGCAACACAGTCCAACACTGACCAAAAGCTTGGACTTATTATGCATTTGATTTTGATTTAATTTTTTATCTTTGGGTGACCCACAGTTTACTAAACTGGGCATTTCATTTTTATATTCCTTTTCTTCATAGTGCTAGAAATCAAACGCAGAACACTGTACTACATCCTCATGACTATGGGCTGTACTTTAAGTACTACATTTGAGGAGCAAGTTACCTGAGGGTTGAGGAAAATTTTAGAAAACTCTTATAGTAGCTGAGGGACTTTTTGTTATTTAATATTATCAAAGAACACAGAGACTTTAAATACTCTTAAGCATTCATAAGCCAGAACTCTGAAATTCTTTTTAAAGATATAAATAATGTATATGAATTTTACTGAAGAAATAAGACTACACCCAAGTCAGCAAATTTCTGCCATCACTAGTAGGAACCAAAGAAGCAAATACCCATTCAGAATATTTTTAATTTCTTGATGGACCACAGGAATGATTCAGAAGGTAAGGCACTTGTCACCAATGCTGACAACCTGAGTTCAACCCTTGGAACCAACTCTTGAAAGTTGTTCTATGATCACCTCACATATGCTGTGGCATAGATACACCCAACATACACACACCTATACACACACACATACACACTAATAATATGGAAGTAAATACATGTAAATACTTTCAATTGCATATAGAAAGTTTTATCTTCTTCACCCAGCATTCTCCTTTATTCTATTACCTTTCCATCTTTACTCTTATTTTATTAAATATTTTTATTTATTCTTAGATACGTGTGTACAGTTCAATCCAGATTCCCCCCTCCTATTCCCTCTAACCCCCTTAACATGTCTCCCTTCCACATTCATGTGCTTTTTAAATAAACATGCCCTTCTATATAAGGGACTTAAACATCAGTGGGTTTTGTATCTATGGAGGCTTCTAAAATCTGCCCCAACCGCAGATAATGAGGAATGTACACTGTTACGGTTTGTATCTATGGAGGCTTCTAGAATCAGTCCCCTACAGATAATGAGGAATCACTGTACACTGACAGTGTACTGAGGTTTATTGTGAGAGATAAGCTCCCATGATTGGGAAAACTGAAGTGTCCTAGAGTCTGCAAATTAAGAGTCCAGGAACATCAGTAGATCATTCCAGCCAAGCCCAAAGATCTCAGAACCAGAGAAGTCACTAGTGTAAATCCTGTTCCGTGTCCTCAGTCCCAAACACCATGACACTGATATAGAGAGGAGAAGTCTGAGTCCATACTTCAGGCATATATTCTTCTGTCTTTCTCTTCCATTCAGTTCCTGAACAGAAAGAGCATACAGATGCTAGACACAATGAGTATAATCCTCGTTCACTACACTCCAAATACTAACTTCTTGCAGAAACACTCATCCAGATGTACCCAGAAATAACAACTTCCCAGCATCCTGACCACCCCTTCACCCAATCAAGTTGACATGGGAATTATCCAGAAACTACTCATTCTGCTCATTTGTTTATTTCCAAAGTCATGAAACAATGTCCTCACTGGATATTTAATTGCTTAATTACATAATTGGGATGAAAAAAAGAATAAAATTTCCATTCTAGCTTGTTTCCTTTGATCTTCAAGTTTATTGGGGAAGGAGTAAAGGGCATTCATTGTGCATGAAAAGCAGGAACAAGTAAGGAATCTTTGACCCAAGTGTCTCTCTGGCATGAGCCCAATCACGGGGCACAATCAAGAGGCTCCAACCAATAGGATCCACTCCACTGTGACCCATGATCTATAAACCTCACTAGGTACAGCGTCCTAGTGCCATATCTTTTCAACATTTGAGTGATGAAGATTGAAGGCAATAAATTAAACAATCCTCCTCTTTAAGCCTATCCACAATCTCGAAACAGATGATCCATAAATTCTGTCTTCAACTTGACCTTGAGGTTTTGACTACAGCTGAGACCACTGAGGCCTGCTTCAGCCCTTGTGCTGTGTCCAGAACCTCAATACATGGAGACCCAGAATTCTGAATATTTCATCAGCTTTCCAAGTGACTATTGTAGACTTGGGTTTGGCAAACAGTAACCATATCAAATTAGATAGAAATACAAGTATCGCAGATAGCAAAAGGTAAACTGTTCTTCATACTTCTGTAAAATGCACAGATGTTCTCTTAACAGCATTGTCTGTTTTTGTTTGTCTCAGGATTTCCTTATGTAGCCCAAGCTGACTTCAAAAGCCATCCTCTTTCTGCCACAGCCTCCTCAGCCTAGGATTACAAGCATGTCCACTGCATCTGGACTTTTTGAAAAATGACTAAAATTGTCCACAATAAAAAATTACTTCTGATAACCATAAGAAGTCTTTGCATGACCTGTGCAATGACTAACATGCCATTGACCCCCCCACAAAGTCTAGCATGGATCACAGGCACTAGGATCCTTAGAGGCAAAAGATTAACAGCCACAATAGTGTTCCTATACTAAAAGGGAACACAAAAAAGAGCTCTAGGCAATGCCACTGAGTCCCTACACTATGGCACTATCGATTCAGGGAGGCCCTAGCCCGGGCTCCCAAATCCAGGAGGTCTGGCTATAAACAAGCCTGAACAAGGAACCATACAGGCAGAGGGATGAACATACTAATGGGAAGGAGGGATGAACAACCAATGGGAAGCAGCCATCTAACCTGGACACCTAGTAAACAGCTAAATGATTGGTGGCTGTTCCCCCTTCTCCCGAGCAGAGGGATGGCTACACCTGATTGGACCCTTACCCTATATAAGCCCAAATACTTCCTGAGTAAAGCTGAGTCTGCAGCCAACTCGTCTTCTGCCTGCTGCTTCCCGCATGACTCCCGGGGTCTGGGTGGTGACCCCGTCACCGGCTCACCCATTTGCCTCGTGCCCACGAGGCCCCGATGTTCCCCACCCCCCGCCCACTGGCCAGGTGGGAGATTCGGCAGCATCTGGCGCTCCAATGTGGGGCCGCCTTCGGTGTAGACAAGATACCTACTCCAGTAAAGTTTGGTGAGCAGCTCCTTTAGTTTTGTGTTCCTGTGCTTACAGTGCCTGAAAGTGAGCAGGTAGCCCCCTCCTCTTCCCCTTTCCCTATTTGTCTTTAGGAACACAATCGCTCGCTTGATTTGCTGATGATCAAAGAGCCCCTCTTAAGGTTAGGAATGCAATCGCTTGCTTGATTTGCTGATAATCAAGGAGCCCCAATCGCTTGTTTGATTTCCCCATGATCAAAGAGCCCCTCTAAATTAAGGCTTTTTCCGGCGAGTTCACATAAGAAATTGGTCCCCTCAGAACTTGGAGTCCAGGTTCGATTATATCGAATCGGCCTGACCAGCGTGTAATGAACCCCTGAAGTCCCTCACTAAACACAGGACTAAACACCAAAACACCTCTGCGTATGTATATCCTGCACTGGGTATGTCCTGCTCTAGGTGTCTCCTTGGACGTTGGTTACCCTTTTAGGAGTTGTTTTCACTTTCACCTTGTTTCCAGTCATTGCTTTTTATTTTCTGAACTTTTTCGCCTTGTCCCTTCGCCTCCTAGTCATCTCTGCTCCCTTAGGGAACCTTTCCTCTCCATAATGGGTAATTTACCGTCCCATCAGAAGATACTCCAGCTGACTGCCCTTAAGGCTCTACAAGACTTACGTAGGATCAAAATGATGCCAAAGGACTTAGAAGATTTTTGGAAGGAAGCTTTAATCTTAGCACCTTGGATTTCCCCAGAAAATGTCTGGGAGCCACAGATCCGTATAGAAGTGCTTTCCCTGGCCTATAGGGGGAAGCCTAGGAAGGCAATATGCTTCCACCCCTCTTTGTTCCCATCCTCCTAGGCATCATAGCAAGCCTTAAAGGATCCTCCACTGAGGAAGTGATTAATTGCTACAATGTAACTTGTGGAGAGAACCCAAAATTAGCCCTTTGTTCTTCCTCCGGATCCTTCCCCTCCCCCTCCCCCTCCCCGGTGGAGGTCTGTGGGGAGGGCATTCTACCCCCTGCTGACATCCCCTTTCCTCTTCTTCCTGTAGCTCTTGACTCCCCCTCTTTCCTGGCTATATTTTCTGCTTCAGAAGATATTGATCTCCCAATCCTTGTCTTAAAATCTCTCCTAGAGACTAGAGGCCTCAAGGTTAAGACTGATGGCCTAGAGAAATTTGGGAATGAGGCTGCGGTTTTAGCACCTTGGATCCCCCCAGAGAAAATGTGGGAACCGGACCTATGGATGAGGATGCTTTTCCTTGCTATATGTTTTTCATAATTAAGCTAAGCTGCTGGACTAAACTAATATAAGGTCTTGTTTTAAATAAGGTATCCCTAAATGTTAATCCACCCTTGATAAAGCTTTCAAGGGTAATTTTAAGACAGTTGCTGGTAAATTGTACAGTTGCCGGTAAAATGTTTTCATGTGCTTGTATGTTTATATGTTCTGTTTACATGTTGCGTGCCTTGTGTCTGTGGCCACTTAAATTTTTTTTCATTTCTGTTGCATGCTAATAGAATTTTGACATGCCATTTTTAAATACATGTATGCATACTTAAAAATAAGAAATAATTTTGATAACATCTAAGGCCTTAACTACTTGTTTTATATCTATCACTATTGTTTTTCTAATAGATTGTAAGTTTTCTTTCATACAAGTTTTCTTATAGGTTTTTTCATATATTCCCAAAATAACAAAGCTTGCTTTCCAGGTCCTCAGATCATCCATTCAGGCCTCGGATATTCCTAAGATCACCACAGGCCCGTTATAAGCCTGGCTGTCCTCTATTGAAACTATGACTTACTAATGTACAATTGTTAGGTTCTGATTTATGTCTCCCCAGCTCTTCTAGATCGTTTCTGCGCCTGTGTCACCTACAGCCCCTCCACTTGCTCCTGCCCTGACAAAACCTCCTTTTCTCTGCCACTGCTTGAGTTCCCCTTTGGGACCATGATTCCTTCTCTGCGATGCTCTCATGACTGGTAGTCAATGATGGGTAAGGCTCCACACGAGGGCAGGTGAGCAACCTAAGAGAGGCACAGTCTCCTATATTCCACACAGCTGAAGAAGCTGAAGATTGCCCCAGCTATCATGGTCCCCACTGAAAAAGTGGCACTACTGATTCAGGGAGGCCCTAGCCCAGGCTCCTGAATCCAGGAGGTCTGGCCACAGACAAGCCTGAACAAGGAACCACACAGGCAGAGGGATGGATGGGCAGAGGGATGAACAACCAATGGAAAGGAAGTGGCCATCTAACCTGGACACCTAGTAAACAGCTGAATGATTGGTGGCTGCTTCCCCCTTCCCATAGTGATGATGATGGTGATGGTGATGATGGTGATGGTGATGATGATGACAGTGTTATCCATAGTGATGAAGATGGTGTTGACAGTGGTGTCCGTGATGAATAAGAGAACAGAGTTGATAATAGTAAATTATGAAAATGATGATAATGTTGATCATGGTGGAGGTAATGATGGTGGCGTGGTGATGATGATACTGCTTAAGATGGTGATAATGATGGTGATGGTGTTGGTGGTGTTGGTAATGATGTGTAAGAGAATAGAGGTGATGAAAGTAAGATATAAGTGATTATTTTGACACTGGGAATGATGGTGCTGCTAACTGCTGATGTTGATGAGAATTTTGGTGTATGTAGTGATGGGGATAATGAATAAGAAAATAAAGGTAATGTTAATTATAAAAATGATGATGATAATGATGACAGTGGTGGTAATGATAGTGATGATAATGATAATGATGGTGATGAGGATAGTGGTGTTGGTAATAATGGTGATGAAGGGGCTGGAGAGGTGGCTCAGGGGTTACATCTCTGCCTTGCAGGCAGAAGGTCCTGAGTTTGTATCCCAGATCCTACATATAGACGCCAGGTGGAAGCGAGGGCGGCCTGCGCTTCTGATTCTGGTAGGGCGGAGCCTGTGAATCCCGGGGCAGAAGGAGGTGGAGGCGGCCATGGTGGTTCCCAAATTCGTCCGTGGTTCTACACACACACATACACACACACGTGTGCGTGCGCGCGTGGGCACATACATACGCACACACGCACAATTGAATAAATAATAATAAAAAAAATTAAAAATAATGGTGATGAAGTATAATATAAGAATGGTGGTTATGATGGTAATAAATATGGTGATGATGGTGACAGTGATGATAGTAGGGTTGACAGTGATGGTGATGAGGAATAACAATAGAGGTGATGTTGGTAAATTACAAAAATGATGCTAGTGATGATAGTGTGATGATGCTGATTGTGGTGATAGTGATGATGGTGGTGGTACTAATGTTGATCATCATGGTGATAGTGATGATGGTGATGCTGATGATGCAGATCATAGTGATAGAGATGATGATGGTGTTGATGATGGCGATGGTGGTGGTACTGATGATTTGGATAATGGAGAGGTGATAGTGATGGTGGTATTGATGATGCCAATCATGGTGATAGAGATGATGGTGGTGCTGATGATAGTGAAGATGATGGCACAGATGATGCTGATCATGGCGATAGTGATGGTGGTGGTACTGGTGATGCTGAATATAGTGATAGTGATGATGATGGCACTCATGATGATAATGATGATGGTGGTACCAATGAGGTTGATAATGGTGATAGTGATGAGATGGTGGTATTGATGATGGTGATCATGGTGAGGTGATAGTGATGGTGGTGGTACTGATCATGCTCATCATGGTGATTTTGATGATGGTGGTGCTTATGATGCTGATCATGGTGATAGTTATGGTGACGGTACTACTGGTGATGCTGAATATGGTGATAAGGATGATGATGGTACTGATGATGCTAATAATGTTGATAGTGAAGATGATGGTAGTGCTGATGATACTGATAATGGCAATAGTGATGGTAGCGCTGATGCTGATCATGTTGATAATGATGACGATGGTGGTAACAGTGATGCTCATCATGGTGATAGTGATGACAGTGGTGGTGCTGATGATGTTGATCATGATGATAGTCATAGTGGTCATGCTGATGATTCCTATCATGGTACTACTGATGATAATTTTGATGATGCTCATCAAGGTGATAGTGATGGTGGTGGTACTGATGATGATATGGTGACATTGATGGTGGTGGTGCTGATGCTGATTATGGTGCTATCAATACTGATGAGTCTGACAGTATTAATGAGGATGATGATGATTGTGATTATGGTATTATTGATGTTGCTGCTGATAATCATAATGACAATTATGATACTAATTGTGATACTGTGGTGATGTTATTCATGGAGGTTTGTGATGGTGAGGGTGTTGATAGTGGTGGCATGAAGATGTAGTTGTTATAATGATTATGATGACAATGATGATGGTATGATGCTGCTGCTGATGAAGATAATAGTATCGTGATTATGATACTGATGCTGCTGCTGCTGATAATCATAATGCCTGTTATAATGCTGATCATGATGGTGATGATAATGATATTAATCTGATATTGATGATGGCATTGGTGGTATGATATAATGGTAAGAATGGTGATAGTGATGATGATAATAACTGTGTTGATAGTGATGGTAATGAGGATGAGGATAATCATGATGAAGATCAACATTTGTGAGGGAGTGGTGATGTTTAAGGTGAATAAGTTTATGGAACTAAAATGGAAAAGAATAGTTAAAATGCAAACATGTGTCCTTATGGGAGAGCCTCCATATGCCTTCATAGTAGGGTCTCTAACTGGCTCTGTGTCTCAGTCTCACACTCATGAGATTCTCCATTAACACTGAAGTTGAAAACAGGGTCTACCCCGAAATGCAAGATGGTATATTGGGCTAAATTTGTGAGATAATATCATTGGCCTATATATGCAGGCCAAGAAGTAAAAGTAATCATAATGGAAAAAGATAATTCTTACTGTACAAATTGTAAAAATTTCTGATGTGAAAGAAAGTTTTCTACCTATTATAAGCCAAAAGACTAAGAACAAACCAAGGACATACCAGAGTATGTGTTCAGTCTATAGAAATTAGGATGTTTTCAGGGAAAAGAAAAAATTCAAAGAAAACAAATGATTCAAAGATGAATATCTTGGGTCTGGGAGGGTTGCTCACTATGTATAATGCTTACCATACAAGAACCCACATCATTAAAAACCAGCCAGAGCAGAACAACCCTATAGTTCAGAACTGGGGAAATGGAGATGAGTGGCCCTGCGTGCTCACAGGGCAGACTAGGCTAATTAGCTAATTGCAGATACAATTAAAAACCATATTTTTCAAGAAACAAGGTGGAAAGCAATGTTGATCTGTACAGTCACATGCATGTGTATCCTTTACTACATATACATGCATACATTTCACATGCAAAGATAAATACCTTGCTAATACATAGATTATATGAATATATTGTAGCAGTGCACACTGGCTGCACACATGTATCAGTTTACACTGGCCATATGCAGAATTTGTACCAGCTTAAGCTAGCTGTATGCATGTATTGTATCAGTTCACACTGGGCATATACATGTGTTATACCACTTCATCCTGACTATGCACACATATTGTACCATTTATCATTGGTCATATACATGCACTGTACCATTTCACACTGGTCATAATTGTGAATTCACTCTTGCTCTCTCTATATATATTGTACCAGTTTACACTAGTTATATGCATATATTTAACCAGTTCACACTGGCTGTCCTCATGTACTCATCAGTTCACATTGGGTATGTGTATGTATTGTACCAGTTTATATTGGTCATATAAATGTGTATAATCATATATGTATCTATCAATTTGCATTGGCTATACACATGTATTCACTAGTTCACACTGCCCATATATATGTATTTGTATCAGTTCACACTGGTTTTGTATATGTCTTATGCCAGTTAACACTAACTGTAAACACATTGTACCAGTTCACATGGTCATATGCATGTATTATACCAGTTCACTCTGACTTTATATATGAATTGTATCAGCTTACACTGGCTATATATGCATATATTGATCTAGTTCACATTCATTATCCATGTGAATTCCATTAATTCAAATCTATTTTCCAATTCACAATTTATACCAGTTCACAATAGCCATGTACAAATATTATACCAGTTTACACTGACCATGTACATGCATTGCACTAATTCATACATGCTGTGTGCATGTATTGTGCCAGTTCACACTTGCCATGGTGTACACATCGTGCCACTTCACACTTTGGGTTGTGCACTCATTTGTGCCAGTTCACATTAGTTGTATGAACATATTGTACCATCTCATGCTAGTCATATGGATATACTGTACCACTTCACACTATCAAAAAGCATGGATTATACCAGTTCATATTGGCCATATGCATGTATTATACCACTTTTCTACATATGTTATACTATGGAAATCATTGCAGTTTTCTCAGTTGATGAGATGGTCCTTTTTTTCCTTGAAAAATTACATGTACCATATTCTATTGATTTTGAAAGAGTTTAGATGTTCTTCTTTAGTTTTATAGAATGTATAAAACCCATTAAAAAAAACTTGATGCCATTTATCCAGCAGATAATATTTCCATTATTCTTCATCCTCTAAGGACAACATAGAAAACAACTAAAATCTCTTGGGATTTCCTAAGCTACCAACTAGTTCAATGTTGCTAATATAGGTTCCTTTTGAATATTTTAAATAATCAACACTTTTCATTTTTAAAGCCCAAAGCATGTGTGATATCATTGTCAAAACTCAAGTCCATCAACAGTGGTACCTTTCTCCATCTGGCAGTACCATTAGAAATTATTAGAAAGACTAGAAAATGTGTGTGTTTATAAAATATTTTTACTTCAAGATTTTTTCCACTTTATCCATAAATAACACTCTTACAAATCAAATTTACAGAGCTGTGCTTGGTGGTGCATGCCTGTAATTTTATCAGCGGCAGAAAGTTTTTTTCTAGACTACCCTAGTCTACATAGTAAGTTCCAGGGTACCCAGAGCTACATAGCAAAGCCCTGTAAGAAAAACATAAATCCTACTTAACTCAATAACTTTAAGATAATGGTGATTCTTCAAAAGGGAAAGTGCTTATGAAAAATCACATGGACATGGTTCAGAGGGTAAGGCATTTTGCACTGAGGAACAGAGTGGTTCAGAGTATAAGGCATTTGCACTAAGGAACAGCTTGAATCCTTTGGTTTCATGCAAAATGCCAGCCCGGCTTAGTGACCTACCTGTCACTCCAGCCGGAAAGCAGAGCTTGGGAGTCCCTAGAATAAGATGGCTAGCAACATTAACCTTAATGGCACATGCTTGATATAGAGGCCCAGCCTTAGAAATCCTAGGTGGAAGAGCAATACATGGAACCAGAAATCATAGAAAAGTCAGGTCCATAATATAGAAAGTCCTAGCATACATAAATAATCGTTGCATTCCTACCAAACGATGGCAAACAGAGACAGGACCATCCTTGAGAAGTATGAGTCAAGCTACATGTTGTAAGCAGTAGAAAAGCAACAAAGACATCAGTGAATTTGACAAGATCTAGTCACAAAGCATCCTTGCTTCTAATGCACATATATAGCCAGCAGAAACATGAAGTTAGTCACCATTAGAGACCCCTATTTATCTGAATGCAAGTTGTATTAGGGGACTTGGGAATTTTTGGAAGACATTTACTAGATCCCTTCATTGTAAAAGAAATACTTAAATATAGGCATTTCTCTTTCCAATACTGCTGCTAAACAGACAATGTAAAGATCACCAGTGGTATTCAGGTTTGAAAGGACATAATTCAGTTCACATTTTTTCCACCAATGCAGATGGAATATGGAATGGTAAAAATGGAATTTGCTTAGTGAAGTGAAACCTTATGGCTTGAGACTTTCTGTTTTCACCTTGCGTGCTTAGGGTTGGAGATGTGTGTTGCATGTCCTTTTACTTCCCCACATTGACACAGCTTTCTGTGCTTTCTGGGACACATGGCTGACAGCTGAGTTGTGTATCTCAAGAAAATGGGCTAGAGAGTGGCACATCTCACCTCTCTGCAACAGAAGAAAGACAATGAATTCTGGCCTAGATCATTGTTCAACTTACCCTTCTATTGCTGTAATAAAATTCTCTGCCCCAAGCAACGTAAAGATTGAATATTTATTAAACTTTATTATAATTAAACTTATGGTTTATTGTTGAGAAAAAGAGAGAGAGAGAGACCAAGTTTTCAAGCCTCAATGATCAGCTCCAGAAATGTGACTCATGCAGCAAAACTCCATACTCTAAATGCTCCATATCTTTCCCAAATACTCAGTTCATCTTTCGTAGACTAAAAGGCCATTATAGAGGCAACAGCCATGTTCTTTTAATTCTTCTATTTTTCGCAGTGTGATCATGAACAATCTTGTGAGAAAAGCTTTTTGAACTTACAGGAACCATTTCAAAGTAGAAATTCAGGAGAATCAAAACACACTTTAATTAAAGCATTAAAATGTGTTTGGAACCACAATCCAGAACTTCAGAGACTCCATATCAACCACTTAGAACTAGGCCAGACTAATCTCTCCCCATCCTGAAGCTCAGGGAAATTGGGAGAGGGGGTGGTAAGATTGTAACAGAAAAAGGATGGGAGGAGCAATGATTTGCAAGATCTCCACACAAGTTAGGGCCGAAGCAATCTAACGGACTTTGCATGCCCTGCGCAATGTCCAACAACTATTGACCCACAAAGTCTTGCATTGCTAAGGCACCAGATCCTTGGAGACAAGGGATTGACAGCGACCGTAGTTTGCTATGTTAAGGGGACACAGGAAAAGGTTCAGGGAAATACACTGGATCCTTGTACGTCATCGAGAGGAGGGCCCAGGAGAGTCTGGATGCACATTAAAGGACTCTCTGGGTTGGGGGGGGGAAGCACTGGGGGACGGGGAGGGGTAAAGGGAGGGGAGAGGAGAAGGAAGGGAGGGAAGTGGTGTACCTATTAAATTTGTATGAGCAGAAATAATAATAAAAAATGTTGAAAAAATGTGTTTGGAAGTATTCAGATCATTAATTTTATTCTGTTATCTAAAATAATATGATTTATTTTCTTTCTTAGTATGGTATTTACAATTTGTGCAAGTAGTTTGTTAGCATGCTAAATTCCTTATGACTATTCCCAGCTTTAAATGTAATTAGTTTCTTGGAAGGATGTGAATTATGCTGTCTCCTTATTTAGATTTTCCCTTTATTGCATATGGTGCTAAAACTGTACATTGTAGTCCACTTTGGTATTTCTTCTAGAATCCATATTTTCTTGAATACTTCACATTTGTTGTAGGAGTTTTGCTTAATGAATTTAAAGGGCTGTTGCACTTGTCTGCATGTCACCAATGAATACACAAGCAAACAGCTTCCGGAGGAATAAGATGGTTTTTATGTTACTTTGATCTTCCATGGAGTTCACATCTAGCTGGCAAGAGAGTTTATGTAATTCCAAGAGCTAAGGAAATTAACCACATCATATCCACAGGATGCGAGAGAGAGCAAATCTACTTCTACAATATGCAAAAAATAGCACTTACTGAACCAGTTCCCTCCATCTCATTCACATGCCCAGGGAATGGTCCCACCCACTCTGGACTGGGTCTTTCCATATTTAGACAATCTCCTACAGACTTGCTCAGAGGTTATTTTAACTACTAATCTTCCCAAGCCAGCCTCCTGTCAAGTTGATTCTTGTATCTAATGAACACAAGGGATATG
Source organism: Typhlomys cinereus (assembly GCA_023101885.1). Classification (NCBI taxonomy): domain Eukaryota; kingdom Metazoa; phylum Chordata; class Mammalia; order Rodentia; family Platacanthomyidae; genus Typhlomys; species Typhlomys cinereus. Next base: position 710,927 of record JALPQD010000176.1, on the reverse strand, counting down.
GCGTAGTGACATTAGTACCTTTGTGTGGCAAATATTTACTCCGCTTTTAGTTACTCCTGCTTTTGTGATAACTTCCCAGTGGTAAACATGGTCTCCATTCCTTAGTGGCTTCTGGGATTAATGATTGAGGAGAGAAGATGGGGTGTAGGGGACCGGACATGATGTGCCAAGAGGCTTCCATACAGAGAGACTCCTTGGACTCCTCCCTCTTGCTAGCAACAAATTTACGAGACTACAAACTCGCGAGACTAACAAATCTCGTGAGCAAAGACAGTTGGTTTTGTTAAACGCCTGGCTGATAGGACCAATCTGAACAGGACAATTCCACAAAGACTCGCGCTGGGACTTATGGGATGTCAGGGTGGGTATATAAGCAGCCTGTTACTAAAAAAATAAATGAGCCACAAGCCTGAGAGCCTACAAGCCTGAGAGCCTGCTTACCACTGGCCTGCTCCCAGAGTCTGTGCGTTGACTTTGCACCAGCTTATCCCCGCCCCCCAAGGGTCTCTGTGAGCCCCTGTTACACGTTACATGTTAGATCTGTAACAGTTACTTTGTTACATCTGGCACCTCAACATGGGGCTTCCACCGTAGACCCTTTCCTTGACTCCACACCAGTGTGGAGCACTGTGCTCCCTTTGGCAGTTGTTCAGTAAGCTGGCCCCTTTTTGTTTTTGTCTTCACGAGAGGCGAGCTTGAAGGTCCCTTTCCCTTTCTCTGTGTTTGTCTGTCTACCGATAGGGAGCATATAGCCATGGCCTAGGAACCACGGAAGTTCCCTGCTCATGTTCCTTGTCTTTTCTGTTCCTTTTAGTCTTGTCCTGTTCTTAAAAAAATAACCTGTAACACTTTAAGTTAGAATCTAAAGGATATTAGTAACTGAAACCCCATTTTGGTAAGTTCTGTTTATTTACAAAAAGAAACATTATAGATGCTGATGTCTCAGGTTCTATCGAATACTTTTAATTATTGATAAGAGACATTCTTATAAAGATTAAAACATTAAAGTAATTATTTAAATTTTCATTGGGGAACGTTAAATGAGAGATTCTATTTTAGAGTAGACCACTTAGTAGTATTTGATCTCTAGGCCAGTTATTATTGCAATGGGCCAAAACAATACAAAAATACTCATCTCTAAACTGCCATTAACTTAGGCTGAATCCATACTCCTTGGGGAAAATTACTGGTTTTCTCTAAAACACAAGAGTAGATTTAACAGTTTTATTTATCACAATAGGATTGGCTTTGGTTTTTCTTTCTTTTTTGTTCATAGTTTAGAATTATTTTAAAGAATAACATTCACCCAACTTTAGTCCATTTGCTTCATTTCCTGATTCTAGAAAAAGATGTTTGACCAAACAAGGGCTGATGGAAGATATTTTTGAGGCTATTTCCAAAGAAATTTTTTAAAATTTCTCTTATTAACAGGAGAAGCAAAGACTTTCACTGTTATCTTTAATAATAAAGATTGGTTTTAGTAAGAGGTAGGCAAAAGAGGTATGCAAGATTTGGACAGGAATGTCCTATTTCTTCATGAACAAGTAGATCTAATTATCACTGAAGGAGGTAGATTGGAAGGTAATACATTTGACAATAACATAAAGTAATAAATTCTTACTTTTGGTTGTTAATAATAAAAAATAAAATAATCCCTACGATGGAATCCTTACTCAGTGCCCAGGAGAATAAGACATTATTTATGTCCTCCCCAACCCGCTCAGTGCAGCTGGGTGAACTCTTGGGACTCTTAAAGATTTTTACTAAATGCCAATTAGAACCTGTTAATAAACACCTGGCTTTCCTGCCTCACAATATCCCCTGCCTCTTGTCCAATGGAGGGATCCTGTCACACTGCTATGGCAGGGACCCACTTCCTATTATACCCGGGGTCGAGGATATGCTTGTGTCTTCCATTAGGAGTCCACTTTGCCAATATGGGTGCCAGCTCGAGATGTAAAACTGGCAACAGAGATTGGAAGCCTTCGCCGAACCAAATTCATAAAATGAGTAAATCTGTGGCCACTTCAATATTTTTTTTATTTCCCACTTCAATATTTTTTATTTCTGTTGTGCGTTGGTTTTTTTTTCATTTCTGTTGTGCACTGATTTTTTTATTGTGCACTGATTTTTTTTTGGCATGCCATTTTTAAATACTTGTATGCATACTTACTTTGGTAACATCTAAGGCCTCTAGCTACTTATGTTCTTATATCGATCATTATTTCTCACTTGATTTTAATTTTAAATGGATTGTAAACTGTTGTTTTATCAAGTATATTGTTTAAGTATTTCCTTCAGCACATCTCTCAGCAGCGCTCCATCAATAAGACTGAGCCATAGTGTCCCTAGCGACATGGTTTGGGCTTG
>JALPQD010000175.1:4265855-4289228 GCA_023101885.1 Typhlomys cinereus | reverse complement strand
TTTTCAGAAGTCAGTTCTCTCCCTCCACCATATGAGTTTCTGGGGATGGTACTCGGGTCACCAGGTTTGCAGACAGGCTCCTGATCCACTCAGCTATCTTCTTGGCTCCTTAAATAGGTTTTTTTAAACCTAAAAGTTAGCTAGCTAGGCATAATGACCGTGTGATTCCCGCACTCAGAGGGAGGCAGGAGAATGGAGGGTTGTAGGCCGGCCTGGGATACCAAGCAAGTCTGTGACACACACACACAACACACACACACACGCACACACACACACACACATGCACACACACACTCACATGCACACGCACACACGCACCAGTTGTTTAACTATAGATCATGATTCACAGGAGGCTGCTATTTTTCTATGTGATTATATATAAATTATAAAAATAAATTATATATATATATATATATCTATATATATAGATATATATATATATATATATATATATATATATATAATAAATATCTGCCCTTTTCTTTTGACTGCTGCTATCAAAAGGAGCGGGACACTGGCTGTCCGTTTTTGCATCCATTGTGATCCATTGTGTTCTTTAGCTGCTTTGGGGCAGAAAGCCTTATTTTGCCCCATGTGTTTCTCCCCTTCTGTGGCGTTCATTTTGAGTTTGCTTTACGACACTGGGTGATGCAAGAGGCTTTAAGCACAGATTTATCTCTGTCCCTCATCCCTTGCGTCACTGGTAACCCAGGCATCGTCCCTGGTAGGTTGATGCCTTCTCACAGTGAACCGCCTCTGTTTTTCCCTTTCTCGCTCTGGTTTTTATGACCCTTCCTATGTCTGTTTTCATGGTGCCTGGTGTGAGAACTAAGGAGAGCCGCTAATCCTGACCCTGCTGATGTTCCACCGTGGTGTTGTGGGCGGCTCCTCCTTGTGACATTGTGTTGATGCTTATTCACCTTAAGCCAAGCCTTTAAATAACCTCAAGTCTGTTTTTACAAGGCCGTCCTAATCCCCTAAACTTTCCTATCTTCTCTTGGTAAAATAGAGTGCCTGGTTAATTTAAGTTCACCAACAAGTTTCTTTTTCCAAAAAAGGTATTTAAAAAAATTTGGAGGGGGGAGGAGAAGAGCTTGTGGAAGTCAGAGGACAACTTTCAGAAGTCAGTTCTCTCCTTCCAATATATAGACTCAAGGGATGGAACCAGGTGCCAGGTTTTCAAATAGGCGCCTTTATCCACTGAGTTACCCCGGCTGTCCGTCAAAAAGTACTTTTTGAACTGGGCAAGGTGGCACACACCCATGACCCAGCAGTGAGCAGGCTGAGGCAGAATTTCAAGCTCTGTGCCAACCTGGGCAGCATAGCAAAACCCTGTCACAAATAAAAAGAAACCAACATTATATTTTAGTATCTGCCTATTCATATTTGAAATGAATTTTACTATACATGTATGTATACATAATTTTACCATTTTATACTATACCTTATTTGGTCTTTATTTTCCATTTAGTCTTAGTTCTATTTTGACTTCGTGATCAGGATCAAAATATATATCTCCATTTGTTCATGTTTTCCTTTATTCTTCCATTGCAATATTTATTTCAATAAATGTATTTATTCCAAAGTTAATTAATTCCTATTTATTTTTGTTTTTCAATTTGTGTGCACGTGTGTGTGTGTGTGTGTGTGTGTGTGTGTGTGTGTGTGTTGTATATCAGAGAGACTTAACTCTATGGAGGCCCAAGGGTGACTTTGAAAATCATTCTGGATTGCTTCTACCTCCTTATTGTTTTACTCTGAGGTTTCCCAGGCTCTGCCTTCCAGGGCTGGAAGTGGAGGCTGCTGTCATTTCCACATGACATTTTTATGTGGAATCTGGGGATCCAAACTTAGATCCTTTTGCTCGGGAAGCAAAGGCTTTAACCCCCTAAACCATCTTCCCAGCCCTCTAATCCAGTTCTTAAGGCTTGTGTAGCAAGTTGCTTTACCTGCTGAACCGTCTCATGGCCCTCCTTTTTTTATTTTTTGAGGCTTTTTTTAAAAAATAAATAGCCAACTTTCCTTCTCTCTTTTTCCATGTTATCCAAAATACATGTAGCTAAAATAATACAGTCTGGGGCTGGAGAGATGGCCTCGGGGAAAGTCCTGAGTTCGGATCCCAGGACCCATGTAAAAACACCAGGCGGAAATGGTCAGCCTGCACTTCCAGCTCTGGTGGGGCAGAGCCTGGGAAATCCCAGAGAAAAGCAAAAAGGAGGTAGAAACAATGCAGGATGATTCCTGAAGTCACCCTTGGTCCTTCCCGAGGACACATGTGCCCTCTGATACACACACACACACACACACACACACACACACTGAATGAATGAATAAATAATAAAGTTAAAATAATGCACTCTGCCCTCCTGACTCAGCAGATGCCATTACTTGGCACCAACCTGTGGTGGTCTTTGAACTGCTCTAAGGATACTTCCAAGGTCCCTTCTCCCTTTTCCTTTCCTTCAGTGCATTCTTGGACTAGACCATTACTCATTTTAAAAAGGCTCAGAATATTCTAGAAGTGTCATCCCTATTTATTGTATGAAACAGGAAAACACAGTGTACTAAATTGAATGGTAAATTCATGTCCTCCCAGAATAATGGAATGTGATTTATTTCAGAATAGGGCCTTTGCAGGCAGAATTAATTGAAATGAGGTTGTATTTGAATGTATTAAAGAGAACACACACGGAAGAGAAGCCCGCATGAATAAGATGTATAGGCAGATAGTAGAGGGGTGTGTCTGCAAACCAAAGCACCTAGGATTGCCAGTAACGCCAGTTCCTTCACGGCCTCTAAAGCCGCTAACCCCGTAGACACCCTGTGTTCAGACTTCTGGCATTGAAATTGTGAGAAAACCCATTTCTCACAGGCAGCCGCAGGACTTCAGGCCAGCCTGGATGCCCGGCTCCCGAGGGCTTCTCCAGGGCTGGCTCTTCATCCGAGGCTCAGCTGAGACTGAGAAGTGTCCTTGCACGCTGCCCTGAGCAGAGAATGAGCAGTCCACTCTGGAATGTAAACACTCAAGAAACAAGGAGATTTTTTCTGTTTCCTGACCAACCGCAAGTCTCTCTTTGCAGAAGGGAACTATTTATGGCACATTCCGGTTTTAAGCACCCGGGACTATTTTGTCAAGGGACATGGTGGGGCATAATTCAAAAGCATCAGACCATCAGGCTCTTAGTCTCGGCTCTGACATTTTTTTAAGAGTCCTAACTCTGGGAAGGTCACTGAACTTCTTGGAGCCAGATTCCCTACCTATAAAATGAGGACAATAGAGCTGGAGAGATGGCTCAGGGGTGAAGCCTAAAGGTTAAGCAGAAGATCCTGAGTTTGGATCCCAGATCCCATGTAAAAGGGCCAGGTAGAAATGACAGCGACCTATACTTCTGGTGCTGGAAGGTGGAGCCTGGGAAACTCTAGAGCAAAAAACAAGGAGGAGGTAGAACAATCCAGGGTGATTCCCAAAATTACCCTTGGACCTCCAAAGGTATACACAGTGCCTCTGATACACACAGACACACAAAGACACACATGCAAAATAAATAAATAAGCAAACAAACAATAATTTCTTATGTCCTGTGTATCGTAGGGAGTTGCTGAGATTCAGTGAGATAATTCATGGATAAAACATTATTTAAACATAAAGCTCTAGGCAGATGTTACCAATCCAAAATGGCAGTCTGTGGAGCAAGAGAGACAGAGTGAAGTTAGGAAGACACACACTCTTTTCTGAGTGCGTCAACACTGAATCTAGTACTGGGGATTGAACCCAAGGCAGAACTCTGCCACTGAGCCATATCTCTAGCCTAGTTCTGTCTTTACTAAAATAATATGGTAAACATGTTTTAGGGGCTGAGGATGTAGCTCAATTGGTAGAGTATGTACTGAGCATATATGACGGTGTGTCTGCAAACCAAAGCACCCAAAAATTTCCAGCAACTTCCCAGAAGCTAGCAGAAAGGTCTTGAATACTCCTTAGACCCGGTACCACAATCAACCAATAGTTGGGGGCAGGAGGATCTGAAGTCCTAGTTCCTCCTTGGCCAGGTAGTGAATTTAAGGTCAGCCTGGGATACCAGATATCCTATCTCAAGAAAAACAAAAATGTACAATGAAGAGGAAAGAGTAGATAAAATTCTGGGCCCTCATTCCAAGTCACAGGACTTGGAATAAAGCAATATAGATAAAGCAATAAAGATAAAGCAATATAAAGTGTTCTTTGTTGATACTGAGCATGTTGTAAGTTTTACACAAGAATTGTATTGTTAGCTGCATTTTTAGTATGCCTATAGTCCAGTGGAGCTTTGTGAGCTTAGTCAAGTTATTTCATCTCTGTGGGCATCTATTTTATATGACACAAGGGAATGAATCTTGAATCTTACCATGCTGTCCAAGTCTATGATCCTTTGACTCCCACGGGGTAATTCCACTTGCCACAGGGACCAACACTAAGATACTGATGGAGGGCATAATATTGCCAGATGTCTACTAGCTCCTCTAGCTGACGCTTCCAGCAGGTTCTGAGAACCATATCCTCATAGTGTGAGACAGGCTGCCAGAGTTCATCCGTGGACATAGAAAACTAACACTGGAGAAAGGTGGGGAACAGGTCTCCAGTCTGAGGTTGGAAGGAAGGAGGGGCTAATTAAACCAAATGTCTGTCCTCTTCTAAGTCCCTAATGAAAGAGGAAATTATGAGGCTAGATTCAAATTCTCTGAAAAGGCATGTGCATACTGATTTAAAAGCCAGGCTGAAGAGTCAGGGTAGCCTAAGTTTGAATTTTGCTTCTTCCACATTTTAAGGGTGACCTTGATCAAAGCTCTTCATCTGTCTGGTCCTCAAATCTTCATTTGTGAAACTGCGATCACAGCAATAGCTCCCCTAGCGGCTTGCTGTGAAGATTAAATGCGTGTCGGGTACTTGGAAAGTGCTGGGCACAGGCTGGGTGGGGAGTGTGTGCTTTCCTGGGATTTTGAAGAGCAAGATGCATCTTGGGGTGTGATGCACAGAGGACGCCTTGTGTGGGTCGAGTGGGAAGGATAGCTCCTCTTGTGTCCCAGAGGCAGTCGGAGGCTCCCCGCCCTGCGCCCTGATTGGGGAGGTCTGGCCTCTGAACACCTTCTGGGGAGCCTAGGAAACAGGGTGCCAGAAGCTTTCAGGGATGGTGCCGTAATGCCAGAAGATATGGTTGCTGTGAAATCCCAATCAGGGACCTGAGGAAATTAAGTTTAGCCCTCTCAGTATCAGATGCCCTCAATCCTGAGCACCTCTGGAAGGGCTCCAGTAACCCTTAGCTCCTTGGTGTAAATGCGTTTCTCAGATTGTGCAGTATTTTAATAGAACCCAAGGGACTAAGAACTGAAAATACATGGCAAAAACTAAAACCTGAAGCAGAGCTTTCTTTGTGGGGCCCTGTGCAGCAGACAGGAAGCTCCCAGTATGTTTTGGGTGTAGCGTGGGAACTCTGGAGAGCAGGGAGAGGTGTGCAGAATAGAGGCCAGACGGTTTCAGCCTCCCAGAACCCCTGAACCTGCTGTGGGCCACATCGCCATGGATCGCAGCCTCCTCTGTTAGGGTCAGCCAGGGACCTCACCGGTCGATGACCGCCCCTCCACCACGCGGGACTCTGCCGCCGCCTAGCGTCATCCTGCAGAATGATCTCAGATTGGAGGCAACGCTAAACTAGTACGGAACACCTGTTCTTTTTTCCTTCTTTCTCTTATTCGCTCTTCTTCACCAGTCCCTTTCCTTTTTCAGTATATTATGAATGCTAGAAAGGAAATCTCACATATAGCTACGCCTCCAGCCCTCTGCCCAGTGACTTTATAACGACATCTGAATACTTAGAGTTACAAGGGATTGTCACAAACATGATTGCTTTTCTGGAGTAGACCACTCACTTCACCTTAGTCATTAGCTACTTTGAGTGGTACCCTCTTTCCTATACACGCACAAGGCATTCCACCCACCTCCATTGCCTCGTTTTTCTGATTTCTTTGGCTCATCTAGTGTCTCCTGGTGGGTGGGAAGAAAGGGTCCTAGGGCCTGAAGAAGCCTAGGAAGAATTGAGGTGAGTTCTGATTTCACCAGGACCTCGGGTCCTTGTCCCCAATAATCAACCTTCATGGATTCTTAGCTCCCTGTGAATTCATGTTGGCAAACTCTAAGCACAAGGTTTCAATTCTTTTCTTTCTACAGCAATCAGCCCAGAGATTAGTCAGACCCAGCAATATTCTCCTTTGTGTGAATTTATTGAGACGGCTGCTCCAATAGTCTATGTAGAAAAGTTATCTTGAGAGGGACTGACTACTTTAAATGTTTGATATTGTGCTTTGGTTTTTAATGTGTTATTTTGAGTAAACCACTTAGTTATGCTTTGTTTCAGGCAGTATAAACCAGTCATTAAGATGCTCTTAATTCTTGAGCTGGAGAGGTGGCTCAGGGGTTAAAGCTTCTGCCTCATAAGCAGAAGGTCCTGAGTTCCAATTCCAGATCCTACATGGAAATGTGGCAAACCTGTACTTTGGGCTCTGGAAGGCAGAGCCTGGGAAATTCAGAGTAAAGTAAAGAGGAGGTAGAGCAATCTGGGATGATTCCCAAAGTCATTTGGCATACACAGTGTGCCACGCACACAAAATTTTTTTAATTTATTACTATTTATTCAATTGTGCATGTGTGCGTATGTGTGCATATGTGTGCGTGTGTGTATGTGTGCGTAGAACCACGGACGAATTCGGGAACCACCATGGACGCCTCCACCTCCTCCTTGTTACTCTGCCCCGGGAGTCACAGGCTCCGCCCTACCAGGACCAGAAACGGCCCCCCCCACCCCCCCTGACCCCCCACCCCCCCAACCCCCCCCACCCCCACCCCCCCACCCCCACCCCCGCTTCTGCCTGGCGTCTATACGTGGGGTCTAGGATCTGAACTCAGGACCTTCAGCCTGCAAGGCAGAGGCTTAACCCCTGAGCTACCTCTCCAGCCCCGCACACAAATTTTTTTAAGAATCAAGATGTTCTCATTCTTGGGTAATGCCTGCCATTAAAGCTGATGACCCACGTTAAACCCTGGAACCCACATGGTGGCAGGAGAGAATTGACTTCTGCAAGTTGTCCTCTGATCTTGCACACACACACACGCGCGCACACACACACACACACACACACACACACACACACACACACACATACTCCTTTCACTGATGATAAACAAATGTAAACAGGTGTTCTTGTTATTAAACTTGATGTCTCTTGTTCAAGCAGCTTGGGATTATGTCATTCCTTTCCAAGTGGGTCCTGGGAAGAAGGAAGATCATTGTAGCGATCCTCAAAGACGAGAGAATGGAGGGGTTGACTTTGCAGACTGAGAGCTAGGTTAGGACCACAGGAGAGCTGACTTACAGGCACAGGTCAGATCCCAGCAGTGGGCACGTCCCAGCTGATCCTATGGTCCCTGGGGGATGTGGGCTCCCCACGGACGACTCAGCAGGAACCTTGCTCAGGCAGGTTATGGTTCAAGACCAGAGAGAATTCTAGATTCTGGATGATGTTAGGGAGAATGGGAGTGTGCCAGGGAGGTGGGTCCCCCTTCTTTCTTTATTACCCCTGCAATTTATTTATTTATTTCTGAGATAGGGTTTCTTTATGTAGCTCAAGTTGGCTTTTTTGAACTCATTCTTCTTCTGCCTCAGCCTCGTAAGTGCTGGAGTCACAGACTTATGCCACTGTGCCTGGCTACTACCCATGATCAGCTTCCCCATCTCTCCCCGCCCTTTCAAGTGCCTTGTATTGAATATTCAGTGACACCAGATCACGCAGGTGGAAAAAGGAGACAGATTTTAAATCTGTCAGTTTCTCCAGCTATTGTAGGACACATCAGCAGTCCCCACTTCGGGCTCACTTGCACGTGGATGCTTCTGCATACGGGACAGCCCCGAGGGAATAGCATCCATGAGATGCAAGAAGCATTACAAGTCCTGAAAGGACACCTCAGGGCCCACACCCTTCCTCTCTGCCATGCCTCCCTCCCACTGAGCCAGTGGAGGTTCAACAGTGCCCATCTTTTCTCAGACTTTCCATTTCCTCTTTCTGGCTTTGGGGACTCCAAGGCTCATTTCTCTCTGATTTCTCCAGTTCCAGCCAGGGACAGCCCCTCCTATCTTTGTCTCCTTCTCTTCCTCCTGCTTTGGTCCCTTTCAGAGCTCCTGACCGTATGTGTTAGAAGCTGGAGAAGCAGAGCCATAAATTCAGCTTCTGTTATGAGGAAGGCCACAGACCAAGTAACAGTTGTAAAGTCATGTGGCAAGCCAAGGTCTGTTCTGAAGTTTGTACAGATGATCATTTAATTTTTTAAAATACTATTTTATTTATTTGTGTGTGAGTGTGTGTGAGTGTGGTGTGTGTGTGTGTGTGTGTGTGTGTGTGTGTGTGTATCAGAGGGCACTGTGTGTACCTGTGGAGGCCCAAGGCTGACTTTGGAAATCATCTTGAATTGCTTCTACCACCTTTTTGATTTGCTCTGACATTTCCCAGCCTTTCAGAGTGCAGGCTGCCATCATTTCTGCCTGGTATTTTTACGTGGGATCAGAGATCCAAACTCAGGTCCTTCTGCTTGTGAGGCAGAATCTTAATCCCTAAGCCATCTCTCCAGCCCCAGTCATTTAATTTTTAAAATTATCTTATAAGCAAATGCCTCCCCTAACTCCTTTTTGTTTTTCTTTCTGCTTAGTACAGATGAAATACTCATGGCAACATATATACTAATGATAAGGATACAGTAAAATGTGACACCCCTGGAGCTGTTTACTATTTACTCATTCATTCATTCATTCAATTCTGTAGTATTGGTTCTAGGGTTGAATCTATGGCCTTGCATATGCCAAGCTAACACAGTGCCACTGAGCTACATTCCCCAGCAAAGTCCAAGTTTTGAGGATAACCTCGATCTACTGAATGGACTCTGGAATCCTAGTGCTGGACTCCCTGCTAAGTAGACCACCATCTCTCTGTTGTGTTAAACTGCTGTTTGTGGTGGCCATCGAAACGGTGGCAGCAAGGAACCTGGATGAGAGAGGTAATACATAGAGACACAGACTCTGGAAAGTTCTCAGGAAGGAAGACTCTATTTTTTTAGTCGGGGTGACTATATAGGCTCACCTAGTTTAAGAACAGCAACATGAAAGCTAGTACCTGTAGCTCCTTAGTTGCTGCCTTCTTAACGTAAGTAACTCTTTTTTCCTCAGGCTTCCAAGCATTTCTTAATTCTCTACAGTCTGTTAGCTGAAGGCTTAACCTTTATCTTGGACTGCTGTGTTTGGGGACATCCTGGCATTCCAAGGTCTACAAAGACAAGACTTTGATATTCAGGCTGTTGTTGAAGCCTGAGCTATACTCATCTGGATCTAGCAGCTGTTGGTTGATTTGCTTCCAAAATCTCTGATACACAGTTTCTCCCAGTATGAGAAGTTAATGGTACACTGGGCATAGTTCTAATTCTTGTGTGTGTGTGTGTGTGTGTGTGTGTGTGTGTGTGTGTGTGTGTGTACGGGAGGGACAGAAAGTCTTATGGTGGACATTCTTATTTTGACTTTTCATTTACCTTATTCATTTACCTTAGATGGTGGCATCTATACGCTACAATCATAGTGAGGAGCTAAATCAAGTGTGTAACCGTTACTCTTTACTATTGCTGTGGGAGAGCACCCAGAGTCAAACAATGGGAGAAAGGGAGATTTAGTCACCTTAAGATTCCAGAGGGAAGACACACGGCAGAGATGGCATGGCTGAAGCTGGCAGGAGGCAGGCTAAGTCACAGCAGACCTCCACGTGGCCGGAGCATTCCTGGACCATTTCTCTTTCCTATAGTCTGTGGTCCCTTTTATATGGTCTATTACTGGGAGGTTCCTATGAGATCTATGGAGGTTCCAATGGGATCTAGGGCGAGTATAATCCCTTCAGGTGATCTCAGTTGATTTTTCCACGTGTGGTGTCTGCTGATCTTAGTTAATACCAGGTGTGTCAAGTTGACACCCAGGATTAACTATCACAAAGTGCAAAACCAAAGTTGGTTCTTTTCTTCCTCCACATGGGCTTCAGACACTGAACTCAGGTCACCAGATTCACACACAGGCACTTTTATCCACTAAGCCACCTTGCTGGCCCATACTAGGGCTTTTGTTTTTTGGCGTGTATGCATATTCATTTGTGTACATACATGCGGAGGTCAGAGGCTGCTTTTCCTTGGTAAGGGTCCCTTTTTTGGGGGGGGCAAGATTTCTCACTGGCCTAGAACTTTCCAACCAGGCTAGGTTAGCTGACCAAGTCCCAGGGATCCTTCTTTCTCCCTCCTTAGCCCCGGAATTACAAGTGTGTATCAACACGGCAGGTTTTTACATGGATTCTGGGAACCTAACTCAAGTTCTGAGGCTTTATAAGCACTTTACTGGCTGATATATTTCCTCAAAGTTTCATGTAGGTATTACAGGCAATCATGAGATGATTTAAAGTACATGGAGGCTGGAGAGGTGGCTCAGGGGTTAAGCCTCTGCCTTGCAGGCAGAAGGTCCTGAGTTTGGATCCTAGACCCCACGTATAGACGCCAGGCAGAAGGGAGGGCAGCCTGGGCTCCTGGTCCTGGTAGGGCGGAGCCTATGAATCACGGGGCAGAGTAAACAAGGAGGAAGTGGAGGTGGTCCATGGTGGTTCCTGAATTCGCCCGTGGTTCTACATACACACATACACACACGCACACACGCATAATTGAATAAATAAAAAAAATTTTAAAAATTTAAAGTACATGGGAAAGTTAAATGCAAATATGTTTTTTCTTTTTTTCCATTTTCATGTGTATGTGGGGGGTATGTGCATGTGTGTGTGTATGTGTGTGTGTGTTCACATGTATATGGACACATATATTGTGCATGTATATAGAGGCCTGAAGTTGATACTGGGAATCATACACCATCATTCTTTTTTCTTTTTTTTTTTTTTTTGAGACAGAGTCTCTAATCAAACCCAGAGCTAGCTGATGGCCTAGCCTGCCTAGCCAGCTTACTCTGGGGATTCTCAGTTTCCACCTTCCAAGGCGGGAATTACAAATTGGCCACACTCATCTGGCATTTGTGTGCAATCCAGGGATCGAAATTCCTATCCTTCAGCTTGTACAGCAAGTACTTTAAGCACTGAGCCATCTTTCCCCTGCAAATATACCTTTTTACATAAAAGGCTTGATGTTCAACATCAAGCACAAAACAAGGGGAAGAGGGGATGTGAGGGAAATAATTGTAGCATAGTGGCACACATCTATAATCCCAACACTCAGGAGGCTGAGACATTAGAGGTGTGAGTTTAAGGCTGGTCCGGATTATTATGAAATCTTGTCTCAAAAATTAATAAAAAATATATTGTGGGGGCTGGAGAGGTGGCTCAGGGGTTAAGCCTCCGCCTTGCAGGCGGAAGGTCCTGAGTTCGGATCCCAGATCCCACGTATAGACGCCAGGTGGAAGCGGGGGCGGCCTGCGCTTCTGGTCCTGGTAGGGCAGAGCCTGTGAATCCCGGGACAGAAGGAGGTGGAGGCGTCCATGGTGGTTCGCGAATTCGTCCGTGGTTCTACACATACACAGACACACACACACACATACACACACACACACACATACACGCACACATACACACACATATGCACACAGTTGAATAAATAATAATAATAATAATAAAAAAATTAAAAAAATATATATTGTGGGTATTAAAGAAAGAAGTGGACCCAACAGCCCCCCCAATTTGAAGTGGGACCCCCCCAATTTGAAGTTTTTTTTAAAAAAGAATGAATACAAAATGACAGGCTCGTGGCCCCCCTGGGTGGGTATGACCGAGAAGACCTGGGAACCACTGTGGTCAAGCCTCCCTCAGCTAACCATCTAAAGTCTCTTTCCCCCTTGCCTGTCCATCAAGTGGAAACACCACCATCTTTGGCAGTATTATGACAGAATAGCTACGACTGGGAAGCTTATAAAAAAGGTACTTGGCTCAAGACTTGAGCTAGATAGTTAGATGTGCCAAGCAACATGGTGCTGATGTCTGGTTGTATACAGTGTGACAAAGAAGAGGAAAAGAAAACAGCCACATGCGGGTGGCCTTGACATGTAACGACTGAGTGCTCTGAGAACAAATTCTCTCCTACAGGATCAGCATAACCCATCCCTCAAGACCTCATTGCATCAGTGCCCCCCACCCCTTTTTAAAGATGCCTCTATCTCAACAGTGTCAGAGTGGGAACTCAGCTTCCAGCATATAAACTTTAGTAAGCACTCACGCTCCTGTGAGACTCACAGGATTGAGATGAGAGCAGAACAAATGCTAACTTAGAAAGAAGCTGCTAAACCTCCTGTGACAGCAGACCTACAACCCAGTGCCTAGGACATTAAACAGGAGGGTTGTGATTTCAAGGGCAGCCAGGGATCATACCAAGCCCCTTTCTAAATAAAAGCATGAACAAATAGCTAAAAGATAAACAATGAACAAGTTAAACTTTAGGGTACATTATTGAGGAGAACCTCCACATCGTGTAAGCGAAACCAGGCGGGCCCAAGTGTTATTGGGAAAAATCCGAATCCCCCGATTGGCTTCTTAGTCTTGTTAATGAAAGAATTTTAAAGCAGACTCAGAAAGAAGCTTGAAGACCACTTTATTTGAGTCTGAAGAGAAAGAACAAGCAGAAAGCATAAATCTTGGGGACTGTTGCAGGGAGGAGGAAGCAAGACAGCCGTAGGCTGTTAGAGTGGGCAATGGCGGTGGGCCACCAAGCAACTGTGAACAGTGGGGGGGGGGGTCTTCAGAGAAACAGCGAGAAATCCCAGAGTATGAGGGAAAACGCATTTAGACTTTTGGGAAAAGACATGGAAAGAAAAGGAAACCAGATAATTTTGAAAAAGAAAAAAAGAAGAGAAAGAGCAAATGTGACCCCGATAGTCTGTAGAAGGCTGAACACCATGTCTTGTTTGCTGCAGTATACTAGCACCTAGACCCCAGGGGTGGGCTCTGCACACAGTAGGAGCTCAATAGACATTTGTTGAATCAACCAGGGAATGGCAGATGTGGTGATGACCATAAAGGACGTGCACCCACATTCATCAAATCTGAGAACAAAGACTCTTCACACTGCAGATCCACCCCACAGAGCTACCCGCTCCAGGCCAGTCCCTATCCTGGTCCTGTCACCACCTGGTTCTTCTGTAACAGGGCTCTCTCATTCGAGGCATAAAAACATCTGAAGCCGGGCTGGAGAGATGGCTCAGGGGTTAAGACTCTGCTCCCAAGCGGAAAGTCCTGAGTTCAGATCCCAGATCCCACGTAAAAATGTCAGGTGGAAACAGAGGCAGCCTGCACTTCAGGACCCCGTGGGCGAGCCTGGGAAATCCAGAGCGAAGCAAGAAGGAGATACCAAAGTCACCCTTGGTCTTCACAGAGACACCGTGCCCTTTGATACACACACACACACACACACACACACACACACACACACACACACACACACGCGCGCGCGCGCGCGCACGCACATTTTTAAAAATCTGAAGCCAAAAGTTCCCAGGACAAGCAAGAAACCCTCAGCTCGGTTTCATCAGCTGCAGCTGGCCACGGCCAGTGGGCTGCGACCCCTTGGCTTCCCGCTCCTGGCTGCTGAGGCAGAAAGTCTCGGGTCACCAGCTGACAGCATCCTGAGCAGCTGAGAAGGACGTGGGACACCAGACGGTAGCCAGTCAGGGCTCAGATGCCCCACTGCGTCCCAGCCACTCTGCACCCTGCTCCTCTGGGATTTCAGTGCCAACAACAGACTTCTTACCCTGGGTTGAGTGTCTTTCCCCCCTTCTTTTCCTCCTCCTCTCTCCTCTGCCCTCCTCCTCCTTCTCCTTCACTCTCTCTCTCTCTTTCTCCTCCCCCTCTCTCATATGTGCATGTGTGTGGGAAACTGTATGCAGACATTCATTCCAGTTTCATGTATATGCAAAGGCCATATAGGTCGCGTGAAAGTCATTATCAGGTGCCTTCTATCACTGTGCCTCTATCACTGCCCACCTTGTGTTTTGAGACAGGGTCTTTCGCTGCTCCTTGCATTCACCTATTGAGTAGGCTGGGACCGAGTAGCTGGCCAGGGAGCTCCCAGGACCCCCCCCTTCTGCTTTCCAGTGGAAGGATTATTGATGCTCACTTCCACACAGGGTCTAAACTCAGAACTTCATGCTTGCAGAGCAAGTGCTTTACCACTAAGCCATTGTCTCAGGACCCCAGGGAGTCATTTTAATGCGTTCAGAGGGTCACCCAAATGATGCTGTTCTCCAAAGAGATGAGTACTTTTCTTGAGCCAATGTCATCCCCACTGTGAACCCTTAGAGGGCAGGACAGGATCTGAAGTTCCTTCGTATAGCCAGGCGTTGGAAATAATCATTGCTTTCCAAAGCCTATGATTCTGTATGTGTTGTCCGTTCCTTTTCTCTATCTTCTACAGCTGAACATAAGGAGACAAGGGAGATGGCTCAGGAGTTAAAAAACCTTCGCCTCAAAAGCAAAAGGACCAGCTGGAGATGGCTCAGGGGTTAAGATTCTGACTCACAAGCAGAAGGTCCTGAGTTTCGGATCCCAGGTCCCACGTTAAAAAACACCAGGTGGAAACGGCAGTGGCCTGCACTTCTGGCCCTGGTGGGCAGAGCCAGGGAAATCCCAGAATGAAGCAAGAAAAAGGTAGAGGCAATCCAGTACGATTCCCAAAGTCACCCTTAGTCCTTCACAAGGACACATGTGTCCTTTGATACACACACACACACACACACACACACTCATGCACATACACACACACACGCACACACACACACACACACACACACACACAAATAAAATATTTTTTAAAAAAGCAAAAGGACTGAAGTTTGAATCCTGACATCCCATGTGAAAATGCTGGGTAGAATCAGTGGCAGCCTGCATTTCTGGCCCTGGAAGGCAGAGCTTGAGAAATCCCAGAGCGAGCAACAAGGATGTAGAACAACCCACGATGATTCCCAATGTCACTCATGGTCCTCCACAGGCACACACACTCAAGTGTCCTCTGTGCACGCGCGCGCACACACACACACACACACACACACACACACAAGAAAAGAGAAAAAAAGAAGAGAAAAAAAGAAGGCAAGGAGACTAACTTTCCTTGCGTCCTCTCATAGTCCTGAGAACTGTACCACGCCCAAAGCAGTGCTTAATTAAGATTTGCTGGGTGAAACAAATGAAGCCATCTGAAACATTGTAATAAGGACAAATGAGAATTCCTATGAACTATATTGAACTCTTATGAACTAATTGCAGCTATAATTGTAAATTATAAAACAATGTAAATAAAACATTATAAAATATAAGCAGTTATTATTCATGATTTTTAAAGGAAGAAGCAATTTTAGGATTAACAAACACATTGTCCTGCCTTATCCACTTATTAGCCATTTGCTCAGTTATTCCTATAATGCTGTTTGGGATTTTTAGGAGGCATGTGAACTAGCTAATCACAGAATGTATATGTCAGAATTAAAAAAAAACAAACAATGAAGAGTACATAGTTCTCAGAGCATCAGCAATGGAAGGATGCGATCTAGTCAGAGAGGTCAGTGAAGGTGACAGAGGGGACATCACAATCAAGTTCTAAGAGAAGAGCCAGAGTTGGTGGAGTGAGGGAGAAGGGCACTGCAGACAGGGGCTGGCATCAGAAAAGCCAGTGGTGGCAAGGAATTGGGGGCAGAAGCTGCAGGGCAGCCGGATGTTTCTTGAGCTCCTTGAAGGCAGAGAGCTTGGCTATTTATCCTACGCCCCAGAACCTAATGCAGTGCCCAGGACAAGTAGATACCACATTAGAGTCCACTGGACAGGTGTCTGGAGTCCTACACACTCAGGAAGCCTCAGCCGACCACTCGGCTGCAGACAAGGAGGTGGCCGAGGGTCTCTGCTGACTTTGGGAAGGAGGCCAGAACGCTGGAAAAAGGAATGATAAGATGTGCTGCGAACTTAATGCCACGTGCAGGAGAGGATTGATGGTGCCATTCCTAGGAGGAAAAAGGGATGACAACTTCAAGAACATGTTTAGCAGGTGCTGGAGAAGAATTTCGACTTGGTAAAGCTATGTGGTCTATAAGATGCTCATGAGTGATAGGCCAAGCATTGTTCTAAGTGCTTTGCCAAATGTTAGGCCGTTTAAATTCTCTTGTCAATTGCACGAAGCATTTGGCTATCACTGTGTGTGTTTTACACATGAGGTAGTTGGGGAGGTCAGAGGTTACACGCACATACATCCTTTGCTCCATGTCCCCGTCTGAACCCCAGTTTGGTTCCAGCAGCGCCTGGTGCGGCCCTGCAGCCAGCCCTTGCTCGGTGCTGGTCACGGTACTTGTTTTTCGTACAGGGGATTAAATCAAGGGCCTCACAGATGGTGGGCAAGCGTCTGGAGCTGGATCTCCAGCCTTGTTCATGGGTTTTTTTATTTTTTATTTTTAGATGGGATCTCGCTAAGTTTCCCCAGGTTGGCCTTGACTTCTCTTTATACTTGGACAGGTCTTGAATTTTCAATCTTCCTGCCTCAACCTCTGGGTAGCTGAAATTACAAGCCTGTGCCATGAGACACAGTTTTCCTTTTTTTTTTTTTTTTCAATTAAAACATATTCATTCATTCACTTATTGTGTGTGTATGGTGTGTGTGTGTATGGTGTGTGTGTGTATGGTGTGTGTGTGTGTGTGTGTGTATGTGTGTTATCAGAAGGCACTGTGCTTCTCTGTCAGGGAAGACCAAGGGTGACTTTGAATCACCCCCGATTGCTTCTACCTCCTTGTTCCTTCTCTCTGGGATCCCCCAAGCTCTGCTCACCCATCATTTCCACCTGGTGTTTTTACATGGGACCTGGGATCCGAATTCAGGACCTTCCACTTGCAAGGCAGAGTCTTAACTCCTGAGCCATCTTGCCAGCCCTCTCTTTTTCAATTAATTTACTCGTTAGGGTCACTGAGTGGAAAGGCATGCCACGGCACACGTGTGGAGGTCAAAAGACAACCCGTGGGAACCAGTTCTCTCTTTCCATCTTGTGAGTCCCAGGAACTGGACTTGTGGTACAAGTACCTTTACCAGCTGAGTCATCTCGCCAGCCCTAGGCTGGGTTTCCGCACCTTTTGTAGAGGGTCTCCTGAGAAGGAGGGATGCCCTCTCCCATTTTGACAGTGAGAAGGCTGAGGGCTACCGTGGTGTTGATCAGAATGGCTGAGCTCTGTGGTCACAGCCATCTGCAGCCTCCTGCGTCTTCCCAGTGCTGTGGCTGAGCTTGGTTGGTCTGGGTCACCTCTGCTACTCTCCGTGCAGCTTGGGAATCTCGGCGTGGCCAGGAGATGGTCCTGATCCACACTCTTTCTGACTCAGCAGCTGGCTGTCCAGCCCCCAACCTCTTACCCAGCTCTGAACTTCTGCTTCACCATGACCCAGGCAGGGATGCCACTCTGACCTGGCAAGGGAGAAGGGACAACTCCAACTATCAGCAACTTTGGGGGAAAAAAATAGGTGCAGTTAAAATCTATTTATACATGCACAATGGGCAGGATGGTGACATTCATCCTGAGGGAAGGTCGTTCAAGGGCTTAGCAAGTCAGCATCCCCAGATACCTGATGGGCTGATGCAAGACTCCAGGTGGGTGGTACACAGAGTCTCTGTGTCCCTGCTGTCACAGGGTGCTCTTCCTAGTTCTGTTCCATCCACTCGCTTGCTGTGACCCTGGGGATTCCTCTGCATGAGAGCTGGTAGACTCAGGAAGCCCCTGAACCAGAGAATGGAATGATTTTTTTAAATTAATTTAAAATTTTGTTTTAATGTATTGTCTTTTGGAACAATGTTTTACTATGTTGCCCTAGTATAGTGGGACTCAAGGGGACCGTTTCTGCCTCCTGAACTGGAACTACAAGTATATTGCCTTCTCCCCTCCCTCCCTGCCCCCCACACAAAAGAGACAACCTGACCCTCGAAGCCAGCCAGTCTCCTTGACTCAGAGCCCCAGGATCAAACAGCGCCCCAGCATGTCCGCTGGAGCAGCTCTTCGGCTCACTGTTGAGCTATTTCATCCCATGCTCCTCGCTTTGGGACATCTGCTGCAGGATTCAGCTACTCAGTTCCCTTTCCTAGGGGTGCTGTGTCACTATGACTACAAACCGTGCTTCCGTTTCCCACGTGTGAGGCCTGAAGCTTGTTGTGTTTTCTAACACGTACAAGCTGGGCTAAGGATGCTCTGTGTGAGATGGTAACGGGAAAGGTTTCCATCTGTGGGCTGGGGAGGCAGCCTGAGAGGACCGGGCAGGGAAAGCTTGCGTTTCAGCACGAGGCAGATGTAGGCTAAATTCTGAATGATCTGCTGTTCCTTGTCTGAGCGATCTTGGACAAATGACCATCTTTGAGTTTTGTGAATAATATGCAATCCAATCTTCAAGTGGGGTTTTTAGTCACAACTTGCAATCAAGACATGGGAGAGCGGGGGATGAAGATCAGTTGGAAGAGGGCTTGGCTGGTATGCTCGGACCCTGGCTTCAATCCCCCCGCACCCACGTAAACCAGGCGTAATGGTGCGTAGCAATTCTGGATCAGCTTGGGCTACATGAGACCCTGTCTCAAAGAGATAGAGAGGGAAGGAGAGTGAGAGAGAAAAAGAGTAAAAGCAAGTGAGAAAGAGAGAGAGATTAGAAGGAGAACAAGAAGAGAATAGGAAAGGAAAAAAAAAGTCACTGAGCAGGTAAGTAGACTCAGGAGTCAACACTTGGAGAAATAGCTCTGGTCTGTGACCCTACCATGAACTCACACTGCCCTGTTTCCCATAAACCGGAAGAAAAGAATTCCAATCCCAGCCTTGCCAGTAATTTAAGGCTCATGGTCACTTGGGCCTCAACTGTAAGGTGAGCAGAATTTGATGCTACACCACATAGCATAGTCTTAGCCCTAGTGTCCCCAGGTACAAGAGGAAATTGTTGGGAGACTTTCTCTTCCTCCTCCCTCCCGCCATACTCTGACTCCAGGGACCAACAAGAGAGTCTTGCTGGACAGTAATCCCAGCACTAGGGAGATGGAGGTGGAAAGATTGTCCTGCATTTGAGGCTTGCCTGGGTTACACAGTAAGGCCCTACTGAAGAAAGGGGAAAAAAAGAAAGAAATTAAAAAAGAGAGTGAGAAAGAGAGAAAGAGAGAGAAAGAGAAAGAGAAAGAGAGAGAGAAAGAAAGAAAAGAAAAGAAAGAGAGAGAGAGAAAGAAAGAAAGAAAAGAAAAGAAAGAGAGAGAAAGAAAGAAAAAGAAAGAAAGAAAGAAAGAAAGAAAGAAAGAAAGAAAGAAAGAAAGAAAGAAAGAAAGAAAGAAAGAAAGAAAGAAAGAAAGAAAGAAAGAAGAGGGGCTATGAGATGGCTGAGCAGGTAAAGGTGTAAACTTGATGACTGAGTTCAATCCTGGAACCCACATAAACGTGAAAGAAGAAAATCAACGCTACAGAATTGTCCTCTGGCCTCCTTGCACGTGCCATAGCATTCATGTGCCTGCAGAGAGGGGGGGGAGGGAGGGAGGGGGGGCTCCCAGGGCATGCCTTTTTGCAGCTAGAGGGCTCTAGACAATGTGGATCACATTCCACACATAGGATGTGGGCTACATTTAGCTCCCCCTGAATCTTCTTGGCTAGACGGGGGACAAACAAGGTAGTTCTAAGATTCAGTGGCACAGAGGATGTGCAGAAAGGTCAAGCAGGCCAGGATGCAGCAATCTCAGCTGGGACAGTCTCATTCCTGGAGAGTCTGAATCCTTCTCCTTGGCCGACATGATGAGGAGTTCTTCCTGAAGCTGAGCCGCCACCTTCTATCCTGACACGACCACCTTGTGGGTTCTAGTCTCTCTTAGAGCGTCTTTCACATCCTTGAAGAGGTGAAGATTTCCATGCCAACACTTGTACTTGCAGATGAAATATGCGGCATCTAACTTCAGGGCTCAGATTCTTCTAAGGCCTCTTCCTCTCCCACTGCTGCCTGTTCCCAGTGAGTTCTGATGGACCAGGAAGGAACCCAGAGTTCTCTTCCCAAGGCTGGGCTGCAGCACAACCTGTGGTGCATGCACCTGTGGTAGTCAGCATTCTGCCTGAGACGTCCCTTAACTGCCAGGCTTCCAGAAAGAACGCCTTCCCCATCGAACTTCATTCTTGCGGACCCAGTAGGGACTCCTGGGCTTGCTTGTGATTCTGTTTCTAAATCTAGTTGATAAGGTAAGAGGTTGACATTTAGCTTAAGTGGCTCAACCCATTCACTACGTGTATGTATGTACATAAGAGGCATGTTCATATATGTATTTGTGTTTACGTGTGTGTGTGTGTGTGTGTACAGGAGGGCATTGGAGTTGTATGTTTCTATAAAGGAGTAAAAATGACATTGGGAGTCATATTGGATTGTTCTGCCTCCTATTCCTTTGCTCTGAGGTTTCTCAGGCTCTGCCTTCAAGGACCAGAATTACAGGCCACTGATATACCTGCTCAGCATTTTTTTTTTTTTTTAACATGGGATCTAGGGATCCAAACTCAGGTTCTTTTGCTTGGGGCTGGCCCCACTCACCTGGGTCTACCCATCAGTCACACAATTCCTGCAGGCTTGCTTGGACATCATTAAGCTACCATTCTTTACAAATGTGCCTGTCAAGTGACAGCTATGCTGTCAGTCTAGAAGGAGAAGGACAACCACTTTTAACGAATATGCCTTAAATGACCAATATGTCTAACGTACCTAAGTGCTGAGTTGCACAGGAATATGTCCCAAAGTATAAGGTAGCAAAGGAAACAGACACAAAACCAGGGCAGAGATTTGTTTAGTCACATGGTGGACATCACTGGACCCAAGAGAAGAGTCAGTGCTTGTGGCAAAGCAGTCTCTAAAGCCCCTGTTAGAGTGAAACTCACCATAAGCCGGAGTCACAGTATCAGCACTTCATTAGCATTTCTGCTTCCTCGTTCCAGACAACAGCCTTAAGTGAGCTGGACTAGTCCACATACCCTTTTCTGACAGTGCTGCTGGACCATGCAGGTTTACCTGCCATTCCCAGAACTCTGGGCCTCCTCCCCACGCCTGCCACATGCCATCTGCTTATAATGTCCTTCTATTGTTATTGGCACCAAATGTCCTGTGGCTTGAAGAGACCAAAATTAGGAGGTCGAGAATTGTGAGGAAGGAAAAAATCAAAGCCATCCCTGGGTGACTGGAAAGATGGCTTTGAGGGTGAGAGCATTTGCTATGCAAATGAGGGCATGTCTTTGAACACCCCCCCTTTTTTTTAAACTGGACATGGCTCAGTACCTGTAACCATAGCAGCGGTGCATGCGCGCGCGCGTGCGTGTTGCAGGAGGTGGAGAGGGATGAGGGGTGCTAGGAAGACTCAGGAGATTGCTAACTAGCCAGCTAGCCTCGCCCCCAAACAGGGAACCCTGCTTCAGGTTCAGTGAGAGACCCTGTCTCTAGGAAACAAAGCAGAAAGCAATAGAGAAGATATTTGATGTCCTCCTCTGTCTTCCACAGGTGTCGCATGGATGTCTGAGAAGGCCACAGGCAGCCCACGTTTGTCTTTAACACAGACAGGACCTGACACGTCACTAATGCTCACTTCTGCTTTGGTCCCGGTTTGTAGGAGACAAAAGTCAACCTCATTAGACAAGAAACAGACAGGACAAAAGTCAACCTCATTAGACAAGAAACAGGACAGGACACAGAGGAAGACTGGAGGTAGGAGCAGCAAGGAGTGTTGTCCTTGTTGGAAGAGGCAATTATTTACCTTTTGGCACACACGCATGCACGCACAGGTGTAAGTGTCCACGACATGCTTGTGGACGTCAGAGGACACTTGTCAAGAACAGGGTCTCTCCTTCCACCTGAATGAACCTGAATGAAAGTCCTCATCTAGGCTAGGCTGCCTGTCTCTGCCTTACCAATGGCAGGATTATGGACACATGCCACAGAGCCTGGCTTTTACCTAGGGGTTGGGAATCTGAGCCCAGGTCCTCGGGCTTGCGTGGTAAGCACTTTACTTACTAAACCATCTCTCTAGCCCTGTCCTAATAATTTTAAAAGAAATTAAAATTAAAACATCTTCACGGGGCCTGAAGTAGAGAGTATGGGGAAGTCTGGGGTCTTCTGAGAAAGCGCCAGCAGGTGGAGATATATGTGTCCCAGGAGGAGATGAAGGCTGAGAAATCCTGTGGTCCCTTTGGGAAGCTGGTAACACAGGAAAGCCGACGTTCTGAGATCCAGTCAGAGCCCCAGTCCAAAGGTAGAAGATAAATAAATGCCCCCGCTCAAACAGTCAGGCAGATTCTGTCTTATTCCACCAGTTTTATTCCTAACAGGCCTTTAACAGATTAGATAAGACATGCCCACAACCTGTTTTACTTGATACTGTTTCACTCAGAAACACCCATATAGACACCCAGAGTAACGTTTACCCAAATATCTGTGTGGTTAAGTAACACATACAATGAATCATCCTTGAGCTCTGGGCTCTGTTTATTCTAAGCCTATTTGAGAAGTCGGTCCTTCCTCGGGTGGCCTCTTTTCCACAGGAGAAATGACTGAATACATAGTGGTCACCTGGTTCTGTATTTTGGTTGTCCAATGTTCCGCAAAGCTTGGGTGTTGAAAGCTGGGCCCCAGAATTATTGGGAAGTGGTGGAACCTTTAAGAAGTAGCGCCTAGAGAAAGGTCTTTAAGACTCATGAGCACGGGCTGGAGAGATGGTGGCTCTTTAGGTAAAGACCTGAATTAGATCCTGGAGTCCTCCATGGTGGAAGGAGAGAGCCGACTTCTGAAACTTGTCTCCCAGCCTCTGCAAGTGTACCATGGTGCGTGCCGGCGCTCTCTCTCTCTCTCTCCTCTCTCTCTCTCTCTCTTAAATTTAAATTAAATAGTTGTTGAATAAGGTTAATTTAAATTAAAGAAACATGACCTTGAAGGGGATTTGAGACTCTTGTTTCTTCTATTTCTCTCTTCCTCCTCCTCTTCTCTCCTTCAGTGATGGGGATACACCGTGTAATTACATCCCTATATCTTTTCTTCTTTTTCCCTTTCTTGGCCATGGAATAAGCAGTTTTTCATTCTTGCATGGTGCTGACTCAACACAGGCTCAAAGCCATGGCCTAATGGAGCATGGATTAGAACTTCCAAACCTGTGAACCCACGTGAGCTTCTCCCTCCCTCCTTCTCTTGCTCCCTCCCTCCCTCTCTTCTCCCTCCCTCCCTCCCTCTCTCCCTCCCTCCTTCCTCCTCTCCTTCCTTCCTTCCCCTTTCCTCCTTCCTTCCTTCCTTCCTCC
>JALPQD010000175.1:4219054-4258027 GCA_023101885.1 Typhlomys cinereus | reverse complement strand
TTTTCCTTCCTCCTTCTTCCTCCTTCCTTCCTTCCTTCCTTCCTTCCTTCCTTCTTCCTTTCCTTCCTTCCCTCTTTCCCTCCCTTCCTTCCCTCCCTCTTTCTCCTTTCCATATCTTTTTTATTTGTGTGTTCATAGCCCAGGCACAGTCCTCCTGCCTCAGTCTCTAGGGAGCTGGCATTACACATGTACATCACCATGCCTGATTGAACTTTTCTCTTTTATAAGTTGTTTATCTTAGGTTTTTTTTTTATAGTAATGGAAAGTTGACCAGTCAGCCCAAAGCTAGGCCCATGGAGAACGTCCTGCACTGGAAGTGCATTTTAATTTTTAGTGTGGAAATAGGACAGGAAGTGTCCGCCTTGGAGGACAGGATTTGCATGTCCTGTCACAAGCCATCTCCACCCCTTGTCAAATATCTCTGGCCTGTGCTGAACCTGCTGGACTTAGAGAAATAAAGCTTCTTTTAAGAGGCCCTGGTTTGGATCCTGATCTGTTAGGTTGAACTAGAGCAATAGCTCACAATGGGAACATCTCTTTTTAGTGCAGTTTTTTAATTTAAAATTGCTCCTGAGGTGGCCCCTACTGCTCAGAGGCCAAGGCAAGGGAATCACTTTCATTTGGGATCCGTCTGAACCACATAGTAAGGTTTTGTTCTTACAATTTTTTGAAATGTTCATGAAAACTTTGCATTCTATTCCATAATACATTCAGATTTAATCCCCCCAAATATTTAAATAAATGTTAATGCTTTGCTTTCATCCTGTGACTTTGAGATTCTTGGAATAACGGACCTCTAGCTGGGAAAATAGACTAAAGACAAAACAAACTCTGAGGTTCTTTGTGAGGAATTAATGACCCACAACGGTTAGGATCAATATCTGTCTTCTTGCTCTGCTTCCTCCTGCCCAGCTGCAAGGTGGAAGAAGTGTAGGAAAAGAACCTATTGCTTCTGTACACCCCACTTCGGGAAAACTATCCAGACAGTCCCAGGACAAACTGGTTTGTCTTCCCTACTATGGCATCATCAGCAATAGGGGAAAATGAGTGGGTTAAAACTTCATAGCTAAGTTTTAGTGTAAACCCTGCACAACTGAGTATGTTAATCATAAATCAACAGTCCATGGACATAAGGCATTCTTCACGTATCTTTAAATTCATATCAGGGAAGCTCGATCTTTGAGAAAATGCAATTTATCCAGCTTCAAATAAGTCAGACCTTTTGCTGTTTATTTTTAGTTCTTTGGATATGTGCTGATCGTCAGCAACCCAAGGAGGGAAAATGCAGATGCTTCCTGTAATTACTTAGCTAATAAGTCACGGCTGAAAGGCTGCTGGAGACAGGGTGTTTTCACGATGGGACTAGGGAGGAAGCTCCACCCAGAGGAGCAAGAGAGATCAGCTGGATTGGGCTCCTGAGATCCTCTCGACAGGTGCATCCCAAGAGAAACTGTGAGTGTGGAGCGAGCTAAAGAATGGATTCAGAAGAGGAATGTGTGTGTTATGTGTAGTGGGGGTGGGGGGAGCTCGTTGTGGCTGTTGCAGTCAACCTGCATGGCTGCTGATAAATGACCATCAAACGGCTTAAGGGAACAAAGGGTTTATTGTCTCTTACGATTATCTGGTTACAGTTCTCAGACCAGCTTGACAGGCTACCTCACGCCAACACCAAGGCCACACCATCACCACATAACAGCTGAGAGTGGGACGATCCTTACTTGCCAGACCAGCATGTCTGGCCAAATGTACACAAGGATGCCAACTTCCTCAACCAGCTCTCAGTATTTTATTCATCGTTCAGGGCCTAGTCCCACCCACCATAGGCTGGGCCTTCCCCATCAGCTAGACAATCTCCTGCAGGTTTGCTCTGGGGCCAACTCAACCACTAATTCTCCACAAATGTGCCCAGAGCTCAAACCCTCAACCATCAAATAGACACCTGTGCCTGACTATGACAGTGGCGTTTGTTGCTGTTGCTGTTTTTGATACCTGGTCTCCCTGTAGAACCCAGGCTGACCTTAAACTCACAATCTTCCCGCCTCGTCCTTCCAAGTGGCATTATGAATGTATGTCAATGTTCCTGGTGTCTAGTTGTAGGTTGGGATCCACAGAGAAGAGACTTTGATCCCGAGGGTATCTGTTTCAAGAGGATTAATGGGCATCCTTCCCCCCTACCAAGAATTTACTTTTCCTTTTCAGATTGAAAAACTCCTTCTCTTCTTCCTCCTCATCTTCCTCCTCCTCCTTCTTTTCCTCTTCCTATTTCTTTTCTTTTTCCTTTTGGGAATGTATATGCATGTTTACAAGTATATGTATGTGCATATGTGTGATGTCAGGAATCATCTTTGATGGCTCCTCTACCTTGATGTTTTGAACCTGGGTCTCTAATTAAACCCAGAGCTCACCATTATAGGTTTAATCTTTCTAGCCAGCTTGCTCTGGGGATTCCCCCGGGATCCCATATTCTAGGGCTGGGATTATAGCCAGACTACCATTCCCATCTGTCATTTTTACATAGGATCTGGGGATCAGAACTCTAGTCTTTTGGCTTGCATAGCAAGCACTTTTGCTTAAGTCACTTGGAGTTGGATTTTAATTACTTGCAAGGATATTCATTTGCGATGTTTCATTTGCTTGTTTTGAGAAAAGTGTTATTAGGTTTCTTGCAGGTCTGAAACTCCTGGAGATCCCGCGATCCCCTTCGGCCTCCTGAACAGTTGAGACCACAGGTGTGCGCCATTATGTGCAGATAAGAGGAATGATATTTTATTAGCAAACAGATAAAGAGCAAAAATCTCAAAATTGGAAAGTGAAATACATTTAGGTTTGAGAACACCTAACCAGGATAGTGGCACACACCTGCAATGACAGCACTCAGTAGACCCACGCAGAAGTGTGAGTTTGAGGCCAGCTTGTGCTACACGTGAGACCCCCTGCCTTATAAAACAAAAATGAGAAGCACTAATATATCATATTGTAAGAGAAAATTCTATTACATCATATTTGTTCTTTTGCCTAGTCTGGAGACAATATCAACATAGACAGGAATCTCAAGAACTCCTGGGTCCGTTTCAAGTTCTGCTATGGGTGACTTAATCTTTCAGCTTTTCCCCTTTGTCTGACCTTCTTTTTCCTTTTATAGCTGAGGGACCACAAGTGTCTACTAGCTTAGCTGAAGAAGCTTCTTCCTCCAGATACAAGCTGATGAATGCCTATGCTACTCAAAGATGAACAAGTGTTCTCAAGGCCTTGCATATTTAGTGCCTAAAAAGATTCACCTGGAACCTTAGAGATGGCTCAGGGGCTAAGACTGTGTCTTACAAACAGAAGGTCCTGAGTTTGGATCCCAGGTCCCACATAAAAATGCCAGGCAGAAATGGCAGCGGCCTGCACTTCTGGCTCTGGTGGGCAGAGCTTAGGAAATCCAGAGTGAAGCAAGGAGGTAGACGCAATCCAAGATGATTCCAGAAGTCACCTTTAGTCCTCCGCAGAGACACACAGTGCCTTCTGATACACACACACACAGACACACACACACACAAAATAAATATAATAAAATATTTTTTAAAAAAACAGATTCATTTAAGTTTAATCATCCCCATTTTACAGATGGGAGTGCTGAGTCAAGGATACAAAATAAGACTCAATATCCAGTTGACTTTGGATATCCTGATCTCTGAAGAAACCACTGGAAAATGGAAATGTGGGTTTAAGGCTTGGGAGCAGGTCTACCCAGCTTTCCTATCCCAATCCTGTTATCCATGTGCCTTAGGAACTGATGTCTATTGCCTTTCTCTTTGTGAATGACCTCCTTAAGTGCCCCACTACATTAATAGTACTAGCTACCATTTATCTTAATGCTCTGAGTAGCGACACTCCATCTTTAAAATCTTGATCCAACTCACTGCACGCAGCCTTACCCAAAGATCCCATGGGAGAAGTGGATCGTTATTTCTATTCCAGGAGATGTAACTGTAGTTTAGGGAGGTGTCCTTCCCAAGGTCAACACACATCTGACCTGGCATTTCGAGTGAGGTCTTTCTGGTAAACAAGCAGGGATTTGTGTCTTCTTTTGCCCTCAGAAATGTAGTTTTCCCAGAGAAGGAGGAGGCGGCAGGCTCAGATCACCAGGAGCTGAAAACCAGCATCCTGGCCCCAATTCCCTGCTTCCAGGGCTTCCTGCCCCAGCCAGGTCATTCTCCTGCCTTTTGGAAGCCCACCCAGGGATAAGCACTGGAAAGAAACCTAGAACAGGAGGCGAGTTCGGGGGAGATGTGACAGAACATTTCAAGACCATAGCAAGTCCAGGGTGCCAGGGCAGCTCCAAGGGGCCTTGGCGAGATGCTTGGGAGGGGCATCGAAAGGTCGGGGTGGGTGGAGATGGTAGCCTGGAGCCTTCGCCCTGGGCCAGAAGATCCTAGATGGCAAGTCGACTTCTTGGCATCATTCACCTCCCTGACCGTGGACCTCACCAGGTGCAGACCGAGGTCAGCGTCCTTGGTCTATAAAATCAGGGTTCAAGGGCTGGGCAAGCGTGTGGGAGGGTGCATCCCATGCCTTTGAATCGAGAAGCTGAAGACAAGCTAAGCCTGTTCTCATGCTCTGTTCGTGCACTTCCCTCCTCGCCGCTCGCGCCCAACACAGGCTGCTCAAGATGGCAGTGGAGATTCATTCCTCATCCTCTCTGGTCCTCACCCCAGCCCTTCAGAGTCCTCTAGGTACTACTTCCCGAGTAGGTCTCGGTCCTCTGTCCTGCCTTCCACTCCATCAGTGAGTCCGAGCCAGTGGCCCCTCCTACCAGCCTTCTTGCCTCCACAGCCTGTTCTCTGTGCAGCCATGGGGACCCTTAGTTTTTTAAATAAGATCATGTTGTTTGCTTAAGCCTTCTGAGACTTTTCCATTTTACTCAGATAAAAATCAAAATTCTTGCGAGGCCTGATGGTGCATACCTGTAAATTCCATCATTCTGGAGCTGATCGCAGAAAGACGGTAAGTTTCAGGCCTGCCTGGACAATAGGCAAGACCCTGTCTCAAAAACAAACACAAACAAACACCTGCTCTGTCTCATACGCAGCTCTCCAAACCATCTCATGCGATGCGTTTACCTCTTACTCCCTGAACTCCAGTCCCAATGAGCTTGCAGTCTCTGAATACATCGATCTCTTTCCTTCCCACAGTTCTTTTTACCGGGCTCTTCTGCTAAGTAACTCCTTCCCTGGTCACTAGCTACATCTTACTGTCACAGCACCTGTTGATTTCCTTCTGCATGTTTACTACAATTCGGTTACATCACTTCCAGACTCTGACTGCTTGTTTATTTTTTGCCTCTCCCATGCCCTGTCATGTCCACAAAGGCAAGGTCACTTCAGTCTTCTATGGCTTATAGTTTCCCAGCACAGCTTTTGGCACACAATAGACACCCAGGAAATACTTCGGGTTGAAAGACAGAAATCCTAATATAGGACCCTCGGCTTAGCATCTTTTCTGCAAGGCTGCTAAGATGGTACTGTCTAGAGGGAGCAGATGTGTGGATCACCAGCAAGGAGTTGGGAGTCTTTTTTTCCAGGCCAGGGATATCTACCGAGCGAGATGGTTCAGCAGAGGCGCTTGACACATAAGACTAGCAATCCAAATGTGATCCCTGGAATCCACATGGTGGAAAGAGAGAAGAGACTCCAGAAAGTTTTCTTCTGCTGACCCTTCCACATGTGTGATATGACATTTGCGTATACTACATGCACTCATGCACGCACTATGCAAGGAGGCTTATGTAACTACCTCACTACTGCAGGATATCAAAAACAAAATCTTGGCAATATTGCTGAGCTAGTCCTGGCCACTCAGTGTCCTCCGGTGATCCCCCATAAAGAGTAGACTCTTCCCACACAGGCGCCTAATGGCCTGACCTCCTGGGCATTGACCCAGCCTCTGGGGGGGGGTTGGCCAACCTTGGCTGGACAGTAACATCTTGTGACATCCACAGGTCCTGGCAAGGAGTCGCAAGGCTCCGGGCAAGAATGGATCTGTAGGTTCCAGGAAGGAGGTTTCTTTGTGGCAAGCAGAGCTGCGGTGGCATATCTGGGTTTCGGGAATCAGCACCGAGGAAAGGAAACCCCCTGGGAGCCAGAAAAACTAAGAACTGCATCAGCAACACACCCAGCAGAACCTGCCTCCCTCCTCACCCGGTCAAGAAAAACTCAGCGACCTCCACAATAAGCTGCCTGCTTTTTATTTATTTATGTATTTATTATATTTATTTATTTACTTACTTTGGTTTTCTTTTATGGTGCAAAAGTGCATAGTCAATAAATTTACCCGAGAGAAGATACTCCACCCCTCCACAGCTCCACTTGACCAGACCAAGGACAATAGTTACATGCCGGTTGATTCCTTGAGGATTAGAGTCCTGGAGGATACAAAGGGAATGGGGTGCTATCCAAACAGGGACAGCACAAAGCAAGAAGTCCTTGGACTCGTTATAGTTTCAAAGACCTTCCTAGGCTTTTGTCAACAAATGAAACGTGTATCACCATGCTGCATGGTTTTTAAATTTTATTTATTCATTGAGAGAGAGAGTGAGGGGGAGAGAGAGAGAGAACCATGCATCCCTGTGGAGGACCAAGGGTGACTTCAGGAATCATCCTGGATTGCTTCTACCTCCTTCCCAGTCTCCCCCCACCAGGGCCTGAAGTGCAGGCTGCTGTTTCTGTCTGGCGTTTTTCACTTGGGATCTGAGATCAGAACTCAGGACCTTCTGCTTGCAAGGCAGAGTCCCTTGACTCTGAGCCATTTCTCCAAGCCCCATGCTGCTGCTTTTATTTTTTTTTAAAGCATGCCATGGGTGTGCGGTGGCTGTGTCCACCCATCCTGCTGCGGGCATCTCACACATGTTGCCACACACAGGGCCTGGCCTTTCTCTGCCTCCTCACGGTCCCTCTTTTCATTTCTGTCGCATTCATGGCTGTCATAGGAACTCTCTTCCTTCCTCCAAAGTCTTCACCGTCTGCTATCTGCTTAGTCTAGTGACTCCGTGACTTCAGCTCTGTCCCGAGACACCTGTCTAGTGATACGTGAATGTTCCCAGGCTCCCTTCAGAGATCCCGACAGACGCATCTTGGAGCGAGGCCCCAAGTCTTCAGTCTTCATTTCTGAGAGCATCACAAAGTGTTCAAATGTGGAGTCCTGTAAGGGCTTCCACATGCAGCTATCACTGTGCAAGCAGTTAGCTTCTAACTCTTTTCCCAGTTAAATAATACAAAGAGCATTTCATCAAAATGACCGTTTCTGTTTTATATTATTTTCTTTAGTCATGTCTATAGGAGTAGGACTAGGTAATTGAAAGACAGGAATCATTTTATATGTTTTATTGTATTAGATCCAGGATATCTGAACCACCAAACACAAAGTTTTATCATTTAAATGGATGTGTGATTGTTGTTTGTTTTGAGACAGTTTCACTTGGCCCAGGCCGACCTTGAAGCGCTGATCCTGTGTCTCCACTTCCCAAATGCTAGAATTACAGGCATGTAACATTATGCTGCCCTAAATGGATTTTTCTAAAATTTACCTATTTGAGAGAAATACAAAGATAGCTGAGAAAGAGAGAGAGAGACAGAGACAGAGAGAGAGAGAAACAGAGAGAGAGAGAGAGCACCTGCCTGCTATAGCATGAGTGGAAGTCAGAGGACAGTTTCAGAAGTCAGTTCTCTCCCTCCACCATATGAGTTTCTGGGGATGGTACTCGGGTCACCAGGTTTGCAGACAGGCTCCTGATCCACTCAGCTATCTTCTTGGCTCCTTAAATAGGTTTTTTTATAACCTAAAAGTTAGCTAGCTAGGCATAATGACTCGTGTGATTCCCGCACTCAGAGAGGGAGGCAGGAGAATGGAGGGTTGTAGGCCGGCCTGGGATACCAAGCAAGTCTGTGACACACACACACACAACACACACACACACGCACACACACACACACACATGCACACACACACTCACATGCACACGCACACGCACCAGTTGTTTAACTATAGATTCATGATTCACAGGAGGCTGCTATTTTTCTATGTGATTATATATAAATTATAAAAAATTATATATATATATATATATATATATATATATATATATATATATATATATATATATATATATATATATCTATATATATATAATATCTGCCCTTTTCTTTTGACTGCTTATCAAAAAGGAGCGGGACACTGGCTGTCCGTTTTTGCATCCATTGTGATCCATTGTGTTCTTTAGCTGCTTTGGGGCAGAAAGCCTTATTTTGCCCCATGTGTTTCTCCCCTTCTGTGGCGTTCATTTTGAGTTTGCTTTACGACACTGGGTGATGCAAGAGGCTTTAAGCACAGATTTATCTCTGTCCCTCATCCCTTGCGTCACTGGTAACCCAGGCATCGTCCCTGGTAGGTTGATGCCTTCTCACAGTGAACCGCCTCTGTTTTTCCCTTTCTCGCTCTGGTTTTTATGACCCTTCCTATGTCTGTTTTCATGGTGCCTGGTGTGAGAACTAAGGAGAGCCGCTAATCCTGAGCCCTGCTGATGTTCCACCGTGGTGTTGTGGGCGGCTCCTCCTTGTGACATTGTGTTGATGCTTATTCACCTTAAGCCAAGCCTTTAAATAACCTCAAGTCTGTTTTTACAAGGCCGTCCTAATCCCCTAAACTTTCCTATCTTTCTCTTGGTAAAATAGAGTGCCTGGTTAATTTAAGTTCACCAACAAGTTTCTTTTTCCAAAAAAGGTATTTAAAAAAATTTGGAGGGGGGAGGAGAAGAGCTTGTGGAAGTCAGAGGACAACTTTTAGAAGTCAGTTCTCTCCTTCCAATATATAGACTCAAGGGATGGAACCAGGTTGCCAGGTTTTCAAATAGGCGCCTTTATCCACTGAGTTACCCCGGCTGTCCGTCAAAAAGTACTTTTTGAACTGGGCAAGGTGGCACACACCCATGACCTAGCAGTGAGCAGGCTGAGGCAGAATTTCAAGCTCTGTGCCAACCTGGGCAGCATAGCAAAAC
The DNA here is from genome assembly GCA_023101885.1 of Typhlomys cinereus. Classification (NCBI taxonomy): domain Eukaryota; kingdom Metazoa; phylum Chordata; class Mammalia; order Rodentia; family Platacanthomyidae; genus Typhlomys; species Typhlomys cinereus. The sequence continues at coordinate 4,248,993 of JALPQD010000175.1, read as the reverse complement.
CCTGTCACAAATAAAAAGAAACCAACATTATATTTTAGTATCTGCCTATTCATATTTGAAATGAATTTTACTATACATGTATGTATACATAATTTTACCATTTTATACTATACCTTATTTGGTCTTTATTTTCCATTTTAGTCTTAGTTCTATTTTGACTTCGTGATCAGGATCAAAATATATATCTCCATTTGTTCATGTTTTCCTTTATTCTTCCATTGCAATATTTTATTTCAATAAATGTATTTATTCCAAAGTTAATTAATTCCTATTTATTTTTGTTTTTCAATTTGTGTGCACGTGTGTGTGTGTGTGTGTGTGTGTGTGTGTGTGTGTGTGTGTTGTATATCAGAGAGACTTAACTCTATGGAGGCCCAAGGGTGACTTTGAGAATCATTCTGGATTGCTTCTACCTCCTTATTGTTTTACTCTGAGGTTTCCCAGGCTCTGCCTTCCAGGGCTGGAAGTGGAGGCTGCTGTCATTTCCACATGACATTTTTATGTGGAATCTGGGGATCCAAACTTAGATCCTTTTGCTCGGGAAGCAAAGGCTTTAACCCCTAAACCATCTTCCCAGCCCTCTAATCCAGTTCTTAAGGCTTGTGTAGCAAGTTGCTTTACCTGCTGAACCGTCTCATGGCCCTCCTTTTTTTATTTTTTGAGGCTTTTTTTAAAAATAAATAAGCCAACTTTCCTTCTCTCTTCTTTCCATGTTATCCAAAATACATGTAGCTAAAATAATACAGTCTGGGGCTGGAGAGATGCCTCGGGGGAAAGTCCTGAGTTCGGATCCCAGGACCCATGTAAAAACACCAGGCGGAAATGGTCAGCCTGCACTTCCAGCTCTGGTGGGGCAGAGCCTGGGAAATCCCAGAGAAAAGCAAAAAGGAGGTGGTAGAAACAATGCAGGATGATTCCTGAAGTCACCCTTGGTCCTCCCCGAGGACACATGTGCCCTCTGATACACACACACACACACACACACACACACACACTGAATGAATGAATAAATAGATAAAGTTAAAATAATGCACTCTGCCCTCCTGACTCAGCAGATGCCATTCCTTGGCACCAACCTGTGGTGGTCTTTGAACTGCTCTAAGGATACTTCCAAGGTCCCTTCTCCCTTTTCCTTTCCTTCAGTGCATTCTTGGACTAGACCATTACTCATTTTAAAAAGGCTCAGAATATTCTAGAAGTGTCATCCCTATTATTGTATGAAACAGGAAAACACAGTGTACTAAATTGAATGGTAAATTCATGTCCTCCCAGAATAATGGAATGTGATTTATTTCAGAATAGGGCCTTTGCAGGCAGAATTAATTGAAATGAGGTTGTATTGAATGTATTAAAGAGAACACACACGGAAGAGAAGCCCGCATGAATAAGATGTATAGGCAGATAGTAGAGGGGTGTGTCTGCAAACCAAAGCACCTAGGATTGCCAGTAACGCCAGTTCCTTCACGGCCTCTAAAGCCGCTAACCCCGTAGACACCCTGTGTTCAGACTTCTGGCATTGAAATTGTGAGAAAACCCATTTCTCACAGGCAGCCGCAGGACTTCAGGCCAGCCTGGATGCCCGGCTCCCGAGGGCTTCTCCAGGGCTGGCTGGCTCTTCATCCGAGGCTCAGCTGAGACTGAGAAGTGTCCTTGCACGCTGCCCTGAGCAGAGAATGAGCAGTCCACTCTGGAATGTAAACACTCAAGAAACAAGGAGATTTTTTCTGTTTCCTGACCAACTGCAAGTCTCTCTTTGCAGAAGGGAACTATTTATGGCACATTCCGGTTTTAAGCACCCGGGACTATTTTGTCAAGGGACATGGTGGGGCATAATTCAAAAGCATCAGACCATCAGCTCTTAGTCTCGGCTCTGACATTTTTTTAAGAGTCCTAACTCTGGGAAGGTCACTGAACTTCTTGGAGCCAGATTCCCTACCTATAAAATGAGGACAATAGAGCTGGAGAGATGGCTCAGGGGTGAAGCCTAAAGGTTAAGCAGAAGGTCCTGAGTTTGGATCCCAGATCCCATGTAAAAGGGCCAGGTAGAAATGACAGCGACCTATACTTCTGGTGCTGGAAGGTGGAGCCTGGAAAACTCTAGAGCAAAAAACAAGGAGGAGGTAGAACAATCCAGGGTGATTCCCAAAATTACCCTTGGACCTCCAAAGGTATACACAGTGCCTCTGATACACACAGACACACACGAAGACACACATGCAAAATAAATAAATAAGCAAACAAACAATAATTTCTTATGTCCTGTGTATCGTAGGGAATTGCTGAGATCCAGTGAGATAATTCATGGATAAAACATTATTTAAACATAAAGCTCTAGGCAGATGTTACCAATCCAAAATGGCAGTCTGTGGAGCAAGAGAGACAGAGTGAAGTTAGGAAGGACACACACTCTTTTCTGAGTGCGTTAACACTGAATCTAGTACTGGGGATTGAACCCAAGGCAGACACTCTGCCACTGAGCCATATCTCTAGCCTAGTTCTGTCTTTACTAAAATAATATGGTAAACATGTTTTAGGAGCTGAGGATGTAGCTCAATTGGTAGAGTATGTACTGAGCATATATGACGGTGTGTCTGCAAACCAAAGCACCCAAAAATTTCCAGCAACTTCCCAGAAGCTAGCAGAAAGGTCTTGAATACTCCTTAGACCCGGTACCACAATCAACCAATAGTTGGGGGCAGGAGGATCTGAAGTCCTAGCTTCTCCTTGGCCAGGTAGTGAATTTAAGGTCAGCCTGGGATACCAGATATCCTATCTCAAGAAAAACAAAAATGTACAATGAAGAGGAAAGAGTAGATAAAATTCTGGGCCCTCATTCCAAGTCACAGGACTTGGAATAAAGCAATATAGATAAAGCAATAAAGATAAAGCAATATAAAGTATTCTTTGTTGATACTGAGCATGTTGTAAGTTTTACACAAGAATTGTATTGTTAGCTGCATTTTTAGTATGCCTATAGTCCAGTGGAGCTTTGTGAGCTTAGTCAAGTTATTTCATCTCTGTGGGCATCTATTTTATATGACACAAGGGAATGAATCTTGAATCTTACCATGCTGTCCAAGTCTATGATCCTTTGACTCCCATGGGGTAATTCCACTTGCCACAGGGACCAACACTAAGATACTGATGGAGGGCATAATATTGCCAGATGTCTACTAGCTCCTCTAGCTGACGCTTCCAGCAGATTCTGAGAACCATATCCTCATAGTGTGAGACAGGCTGCCAGAGTTCATCCGTGGACACAGAAAACTAACACTGGAGAAAGGTGGGGAACAGGTCTCCAGTCTGAGGTTGGAAGGAAGGAGGGGCTAATTAAACCAAATGTCTGTCCTCTTCTAAGTCCCTAATGAAAGAGGAAATTATGAGGCTAGATTCAAATTCTCTGAAAAGGCATGTGCATACTGATTTAAAAGCCAGGCTGAAGAGTCAGGGTAGCCTAAGTTTGAATTTTGCTTCTTCCACATTTTAAGGGTGTGACCTTGATCAAAGCTCTTCATCTGTCTGGTCCTCAAATCTTCATTTGTGAAACTGCGATCACAGCAATAGCTCCCCCTAGCGGCTTGCTGTGAAGATTAAATGCGTATCGGGTACTTGGAAAGTGCTGGGCACAGGCTGGGTGGGGAGTGTGTGCTTTCCTGGGATTTGAAGAGCAAGATGCATCTTGGGGTGTGATGCACAGAGGACGCCTTGTGTGGGTCGAGTGGGAAGGATAGCTCCTCTTGTGTCCCAGAGGCAGTCGGAGGCTCCCCGCCCTGCGCCCCTGATTGGGGAGGTCTGGCCTCTGAACACCTTCTGGGGAGCCTAGGAAACAGGGTGCCAGAAGCTTTCAGGGATGGTGCCGTAATGCCAGAAGATATGGTTGCTGTGAAATCCCAATCAGGGACCTGAGGAAATTAAGTTTAGCCCTCTCAGTATCAGATGCCCTCAATCCTGAGCACCTCTGGAAGGGCTCCAGTAACCCTTAGCTCCTTGGTGTAAATGCGTTTCTCAGATTGTGCAGTATTTTAATAGAACCCAAGGGACTAAGAACTGAAAATACATGGCAAAAACTAAAACCTGAAGCAGAGCTTTCTTTGTGGGGCCCTGTGCAGCAGACAGGAAGCTCCCAGTATGTTTTGGGTGTAGCGTGGGAACTCTGGAGAGCAGGGAGAGGTGTGCAGAATAGAGGCAGACGGTTTCAGCCTCCCAGAACCCCTGAACCTGCTGTGGGCCACATCGCCATGGATCGCAGCCTCCTCTGTTAGGGTCAGCCAGGGACCTCACCGGTCGATGACCGCCTCCACCACGCGGGACTCTGCCGCCGCCTAGCGTCATCCTGCAGAATGATCTCAGATTGGAGGCAACGCTAAACTAGTACGGAACACCTGTTCTTTTTTCCTTCTTTCTCTTATTCGCTCTTCTCACCAGTCCCTTTCCTTTTTTCAGTATATTATGAATGCTAGAAAGGAAATCTCACATATAGCTACGCCTCCAGCCCTCTGCCCAGTGACTTTATAACGACATCTGAATACTTAGAGTTACAAGGGATTGTCACAAACATGATTGCTTTTCTGGAGTAGACCACTCACTTCACCTTAGTCATTAGCTACTTTGAGTGGTACCCTCTTTCCTATACACGCACAAGGCATTCCACCCACCTCCATTGCCTCGTTTTTCTGATTTCTTTGGCTCATCTAGTGTCTCCTGGTGGGTGGGAGAAAGGGTCCTAGGGCCTGAAGAAGCCTAGGAAGAATTGAGGTGAGTTCTGATTTCACCAGGACCTCGGGTCCTTGTCCCCAATAATCAACCTTCATGGATTTCTTAGCTCCCTGTGAATTCATGTTGGCAAACTCTAAGCACAAGGTTTCAATTCTTTTCTTTCTACAGCAATCAGCCCAGAGATTAGTCAGACCCAGCAATATTCTCCTTTGTGTGAATTTATTGGAGACGGCTGCTCCAATAGTCTATGTAGAAAGTTATCTTGAGAGGGACTGACTACTTTAAATGTTTGATATTGTGCTTTGGTTTTTAATGTGTTATTTTGAGTAAACCACTTAGTTATGCTTTGTTTCAGGCAGTATAACCAGTCATTAAGATGCCTCTTATTCTTGGAGCTGGAGAGGTGGCTCAGGGGTTAAGCTTCTGCCTCATAAGCAGAAGGTCCTGAGTTCCAATTCCAGATCCTACATGGAAATGGTGGCAACCTGTACTTTGGGCTCTGGAAGGCAGAGCCCTGGGAAATCAGAGTAAAGTAAAGAGGAGGTAGAGCAATCTGGGATGATTCCCAAAGTCATTTGGCATACACAGTGTGCACGCACACAAAATTTTTTTTTAATTTATTACTATTTATTCAATTGTGCATGTGTGCGTATGTGTGCATATGTGTGCGTGTGTGTATGTGTGCGTAGAACCACGGACGAATTCGGGAACCACCATGGACGCCTCCACCTCTCCTTGTTTACTCTGCCCCGGGATTCACAGGCTCCGCCCTACCAGGACCAGAAACGCCCCCCCACCCCCCTGACCCCCCACCCCCCCCCCCCCAACCCCCCCACCCCACCCCCCCACCACCAACCCCCCGCTTCTGCCTGGCGTCTATACGTGGGGTCTAGGATCTGAACTCAGGACCTTCAGCCTGCAAGGCAGAGGCTTAACCCCTGAGCTACCTCTCCAGCCCCGCACACAAATTTTTTTTAAGAATCAAGATGTTCTCATTCTTGGGTAATGCCTGCCATTAAAGCTGATGACCCACGTTTAAACCCTGGAACCCACATGGTGGGCAGGAGAGAATTGACTTCTGCAAGTTGTCCTCTGATCTTGCACACACACACACGAGCGCACACACCACACACACACACACACACACACACACACACACACATACTCCTTTCACTGATGATAAACAAATGTAAACAGGTTGTCTTGTTATTAACTTGATGTCTCTTGTTCAAGCAGCTTGGGATTATGTCATTCCTTTCCAAGTGGGTCCTGGGAAGAAGGAAGATCATTGTAGCGATCCTCAAAGACGAGAGAATGGAGGGGTTGACTTTGCAGACTGAGAGCTAGGTTAGGACCACAGGAGAGCTGACTTACAGGCACAGGTCAGATCCCAGCAGTGGGCACGTCCCAGCTGATCCTATGGTCCCTGGGGGGATGTGGGCTCCCCACGGACGACTCAGCAGGAACCTTGCTCAGGCAGGTTATGGTTCAAGACCAGAGAGAATTCTAGATTCTGGATGATGTTAGGGAGAATGGGAGTGTGCCAGGGAGGTGGGTCCCCCTTCTTTCTTTATTACCCCTGCAATTTATTTATTTATTTCTGAGATAGGGTTTCTTTATGTAGCTCAAGTTGGCTTTTTGAACTCATTCTTCTTCTGCCTCAGCCTCGTAAGTGCTGGAGTCACAGACTTATGCCACTGTGCCTGGCTACTACCCATGATCAGCTTCCCCATCTCTCCCCGCCCTTTCAAGTGCCTTGTATTGAATATTCAGTGACACCAGATCACGCAGGTGGGAAAAAGGAGACAGATTTTAAATCTGTCAGTTTCTCCAGCTATTGTAGGACACATCAGCAGTCCCCACTTCGGGGCTCACTTGCACGTGGATGCTTCTGCATACGGGGACAGCCCCGAGGGAATAGCATCCATGAGATGCAAGAAGCATTACAAGTCCTGAAAGGACACCTCAGGGCCCACACCCTTCCTCTCTGCCATGCCTCCCTCCCACTGAGCCAGTGGAGGTTCAACAGTGCCCATCTTTTCTCAGACTTTCCATTTCCTCTTTCTGGCTTTGGGGACTCCAAGGCTCATTTCTCTCTGATTTCTCCAGTTCCAGCCAGGGACAGCCCCTCCTATCTTTGTCTCCTTCTCTTCCTCCTGCTTTGGTCCCTTTCAGAGCTCCTGACCGTATGTGTTAGAAGCTGGAGAAGCAGAGCCATAAATTCAGCTTCTGTTTATGAGGAAGGCCACAGACCAAGTAACAGTTGTAAAGTCATGTGGCAAGCCAAGGTCTGTTCTGAAGTTTGTACAGATGATCATTTAATTTTTTAAAATACTATTTTATTTATTTGTGTGTGAGTGTGTGTGAGTGTGGTGTGTGTGTGTGTGTGTGTGTGTGTGTGTGTGTGTGTGTGTGTGTATCAGAGGGCACTGTGTGTACCTGTGGAGGCCCAAGGCTGACTTTGGAAATCATCTTGAATTGCTTCTACCACCTTTTTGATTTGCTCTGACATTTCCCAGCCTTTCAGAGTGCAGGCTGCCATCATTTCTGCCTGGTATTTTTACGTGGGATCAGAGATCCAAACTCAGGTCCTCTGCTTGTGAGGCAGAATCTTAATCCCTAAGCCATCTCTCCAGCCCCAGTCATTTAATTTTTAAATTATCTTATAAGCAAATGCCTCCCCTAACTCCTTTTTGTTTTTCTTTCTGCTTAGTACAGATGAAATACTCATGGCAACATATATACTAATGATAAGGATACAGTAAAATGTGACACCCCTGGAGCTGTTTACTATTTACTCATTCATTCATTCATTCAATTCTGTAGTATTGGTTCTAGGGTTGAATCTATGGCCTTGCATATGCCAAGCTAACACAGTGCCACTGAGCTACATTCCCCAGCAAAGTCCAAGTTTTGAGGATAACCTCGATCTACTGAATGACTCTGGAATCCTAGTGCTGGACCTCCCTGCTAAGTAGACCACCATCTCTCTGTTGTGTTAAACTGCTGTTTGTGGTGGCCATCGAAACGGTGGCAGCAAGGAACCTGGATGAGAGAGGTAATACATAGAGACACAGACTCTGGAAAGTTCTCAGGAAGGAAGACTCTATTTTTTTAGTCGGGGGTGACTATATAGGCTCACCTAGTTTAAGAACAGCAACATGAAAGCTAGTACCTGTAGCTCCTTAGTTGCTGCCTTCTTAACGTAAGTAACTCTTTTTCCTCAGGCTTCCAAGCATTTCTTAATTCTCTACAGTCTGTAGCTGAAGGCTTAACCTTTATCTGGACTGCTGTGTTTGGGGACATCCTGGCATTCCAAGGTCTACAAAGACAAGACTTTGATATTCAGGCTGTTGTTGAAGCCTGAGCTATACTCATCTGGATCTAGCAGCTGTTGGTTGATTTGCTTCCAAAATCTCTGATACACAGTTTCTCCCAGTATGAGAAGTTATGGTACACTGGGCATAGTTCTAATTCTTGTGTGTGTGTGTGTGTTGTGTGTGTGTGTGTGTGTGTGTGTGTGTGTGTACGGGAGGACAGAAAGTCTTATGGTGGACAGTCTTATTTTGACTTTTCATTTACCTTATTCATTTACCTTAGATGGTGGCATCTATACGCTACAATCATAGTGAGGAGCTAAATCAAGTGTGTAACCGTTACTCTTTACTATTGCTGTGGGAGAGCACCAGAGTCAAACAATGGGAGAAAGAAGGAGATTTAGTCACCTTAAGATTCCAGAGGGAAGACACACGGCAGAGATGGCATGGCTGAAGCTGGCAGGAGGCAGGCTAAGTCACAGCAGACCTCCACGTGGCCCGGAGCATTCCTGGACCATTTCTCTTTCCTATAGTCTGTGGTCCCTTTTATATGGTCTATTACTGGAGGTTCCTATGAGATCTATGGAGGTTCCAATGGGATCTAGGGCGCGAGTATAATCCCTTCAGGTGATCTCAGTTGATTTTTCCACGTGTGGTGTCTGCTGATCTTAGTTATACCAGGTGTGTCAAGTTGACACCCAGGATTAACTATCACAAAGTGCAAAACCAAAGTTGGTTCTTTTCTTCCTCCAATGGGCTTCAGACACTGAACTCAGGTCACCAGATTCACACACAGGCACTTTTATCCACTAAGCCACCTTGCTGGCCCATACTAGGGCTTTTGTTTTTTGGCGTGTATGCATATTCATTTGTTGTACATACATGCGGATGTCAGAGGCTGCTTTTCCTTGGTAAGGGTCCCTTTTTTGGGGGGGGCAAGATTTCTCACTGGCCTAGAACTTTCCAACCAGGCTAGGTTAGCTGACCAAGTCCCAGGGATCCTTCTTTCTCCCTCCTTAGCCCCGGAATTACAAGTGTGTATCAACACGGCAGGTTTTTAACATGGATTCTGGGAACCTAACTCAAGTTCTGAGGCTTTATAAGCACTTTACTGGCTGATATATTTCCTCAAAGTTTCATGTAGGTATTACAGGCAATCATGAGATGATTTAAAGTACATGGAGGCTGGAGAGGTGGCTCAGGGGTTAAGCCTCTGCCTTGCAGGCAGAAGGTCCTGAGTTTGGATCCTAGACCCCACGTATAGACGCCAGGCAGAAGCGAGGGCAGCCTGGGCTCCTGGTCCTGGTAGGGCGGAGCCTATGAATCACGGGGCAGAGTAAACAAGGAGGAAGTGGAGGTGGTCCATGGTGGTTCCCGAATTCGCCCGTGGTTCTACATACACACATACACACACGCACACACGCATAATTGAATAAATAAAAAAAATTTTAAAAATTTAAAGTACATGGGAAAGTTAAATGCAAATATGTTTTTTCTTTTTTTCCATTTTCATGTGTATGTGGGGGGTATGTGCATGTGTGTGTGTATGTGTGTGTGTGTTCACATGTATATGGACACATATATTGTGCATGTATATAGAGGCCTGAAGTTGATACTGGGAATCATACACCATCATTCTTTTTTTTTTTTTTTTTTTTTTGAGACAGAGTCTCTAATCAAACCCAGAGCTAGCTGATGGCCTAGCCTGCCTAGCCAGCTTACTCTGGGGATTCTCAGTTTCCACCTTCCAAGGCGGGAATTACAAATGGGCCACACTCATCTGGCATTTTGTGTGCAATCCAGGGATCGAAATTCCTATCCTTCAGCTTGTACAGCAAGTACTTTAAGCACTGAGCCATCTTTCCCCTGCAAATATACCTTTTTACATAAAAGGCTTGATGTTCAACATCAAGCACAAAACAAGGGGAAGAGGGGATGTGAGGGAAATAATTGTAGCATAGCGGCACACATCTATAATCCCAACACTCAGGAGGCTGAGACATTAGAGGTGTGAGTTTAAGGCTGGTCCGGATTATTATGAAATCTTGTCTCAAAAATTAATAAATATTGTGGGGGCTGGAGAGGTGGCTCAGGGGTTAAGCCTCCGCCTTGCAGGCGGAAGGTCCTGAGTTCGGATCCCAGATCCCACGTATAGACGCCAGGTGGAAGCGGGGGCGGCCTGCGCTTCTGGTCCTGGTAGGGCGAGCCTGTGAATCCCGGGACAGAAGGAGGTGGAGGCGTCCATGGTGGTTCGCGAATTCGTCCGTGGTTCTACACATACACAGACACACACACACACATACACACACACACACATACACGCACACATACACACACATATGCACACAGTTGAATAAATAATAAAATAATAATAAAAAATTAAAAAAATATATATTGTGGGTATTAAAGAAAGAGTGGACCCAACAGCCCCCCCAATTTGAAGTGAATTTGAAGTTTTTTTTAAAAAAGAATGAATACAAAATGACAGGCTCGTGGCCCCCCTGGGTGGGTATGACCGAGAAGACCTGGGAACCACTGTGGTCAAGCCTCCCTCAGCTAACCATCTAAAGTCTCTTTCCCCCTTGCCTGTCCATCAAGTGGAAACACCACCATCTTTGGCAGTATTATGACAGAATAGCTACGACTGGGAAGCTTATAAAAAAGGTACTTGGCTCAAGACTTGAGCTAGATAGTTAGATGTGCCAAGCAACATGGTGCTGATGTCTGGTTGTATACAGTGTGACAAAGAAGAGGAAAAGAAAAAAGCCACATGCGGGTGCCTTGACATGTAACGACTGAGTGCTCTGAGAACAAATCTCTCCTACAGGATCAGCATAACCCATCCCTCAAGACCTCATTGCATCAGTGCCCCCCACCCCTTTTTAAAGATGCCTCTATCTCAACAGTGTCACAGTGGGAACCCAGCTTCCAGCATATAAACTTTAGTAAGCACTCACGCTCCTGTGGGACTCACAGGATTGAGATGAGAGCAGAACAAATGCTAACTTAGAAAGAAGCTGCTAAACCTCCTGTGACAGCAGACCTACAACCCAGTGCCTAGGGACATGAAACAGGAGGGTTGTGAGTTCAAGGGCAGCCAGGGATCATACCAAGCCCCTTTCTAAATAAAAGCATGAACAAATAGCTAAAAGATAAACAAATGAACAAGTTAAACTTTAGGGTACATTATTGAGGAGAACCTCCACATCGTGTAAGCGAAACCAGGCGGGCCCAAGTGTTATTGGGAAAAATCCGAATCCCCCGATTGGCTTCTTAGTCTTGTTAATGAAAGAATTTTAAAGCAGACTCAGAAAGAAGCTTGAAGACCACTTTATTTGAGTCTGAAGAGAAAGAACAAGCAGAAAGCATAAATCTTGGGGACTGTTGCAGGGAGGAGGAAGCAAGACAGCCGTAGGCTGTTAGAGTGGGCAATGGCGGTGGGCCACCAAGCAACTGTGAACAGTGGGGGGGGGTCTTCAGAGAAACAGCGAGAAATCCCAGAGTATGAGGGAAAACGCATTTAGACTTTTGGGAAAAGACATGGAAAGAAAAGGAAACCAGATAATTTTGAAAAAGAAAAAAAGAGAGAAAGAGCAAATGTGACCCCGATAGTCTGTAGAAGGCTGAACACCATGTCTTGTTTGCTGCAGTATACTAGCACCTAGACCCCAGGGGTGGGCTCTGCACACAGTAGAGCTCAATAGACATTTGTTGAATCAACCAGGGAATGGCAGATGTGGTGATGACCATAAAGGACAGTGCACCCCCACATTCAATCAAATCTGAGAACAAAGACTCTTCACACTGCAGATCCACCCCACAGAGCTACCCGCTCCAGGCCATCCCTATCCTGGTCCTGTCACCCTGTTTCTTCTGTAACAGGGCTCTCATTCGAGGCATAAAAACATCTGAAGCCGGGCTGGAGAGATGGCTCGGGGGTTAAGACTCTGCCTCCCAAGCGGAAAGTCCTGAGTTCAGATCCCAGATCCCACGTAAAATGTCAGGTGGAAACAGAGGCAGCCTGCACTTCAGGACCCAGTGGCGAGCCTGGGAAATCCAAGCGAAGCAAGAAGGAGATACCAAAGTCACCCTTGGTCTTCACAGAGACACCGTGCCCTTTGATACACACACACACACACACACACACACACACACACACACACACACACACACACACACGCGCGCGCGCGCGCGCACGCACATTTTTAAAAATCTGAAGCCAAAAGTTCCCAGGACAAGCAAGAAACCCTCAGCTCGGGTTTCATCAGCTGCAGCTGGCCACGGCCAGTGGGCTGCGACCCCTTGGCTTCCCGCTCCTGGCTGCTGAGGCAGAAAGTCTCGGGTCACCAGCTGACAGCATCCTGAGCAGCTGAGAAGGACGTGGGACACCAGACGGTAGCCAGTCAGGGCTCAGATGCCCCACTGCGTCCCAGCCACTCTGCACCCTGCTCCTCTGGGATTTCAGTGCCAACAACAGACTTCTTACCCTGGGTTGAGTGTCTTTCCCCCCTTCTTTTCCTCCTCCTCTCCTCTGCCCTCCTCCTCCTCCTTCTCCTTCACTCTCTCTCTCTCTTTCTCCCCCCTCTCTCATATGTGCATGTGTGTGGGAAACTGTATGCAGACATTCATTCCAGTTCATGTATATGCAAAGGCCATATAGGTCGCGTGAAAGTCATTATCAGGTGCCTTCTATCACTGTGCCTCTATCACTGCCCACCTTGTGTTTTGAGACAGGGTCTTTCGCTGCTCCTTGCATTCACCTATTGAGTAGGCTGGGACCGAGTAGCTGGCCAGGGAGCTCCCAGGACCCCCCCCTTCTGCTTTCCAGTGGAAGGATTATTGATGCTCACTTCCACACAGGGTCTAAACTCAGAACTTCATGCTTGCAGAGCAAGTGCTTTACCACTAAGCCATTGTCTCAGGACCCAGGGAGTCATTTTAATGCGTTCAGAGGTCACCCAAATGATGCTGTTCTCCAAAGAGATGAGTACTTTTCTTGAGCCCAATGTATCCCCACTGTGAACCCTTAGAGGGGCAGGACAGGATCTGAAGTCCTTCGTATAGCCAGGCGTTGGAAATAATCATTGCTTTCCAAAGCCTATGATTCTGTATGTGTTGTCCGTTCCTTTTCTCTATCTTTACAGCTGAACATAAGGAGACAAGGGAGATGGATCAGGAGTTAAAAAACCTTCGCCTCAAAAGCAAAAGGACCAGCTGGAGAGGCTCAGGGTTAAGATTCTGACTCACAAGCAGAAGGTCCTGAGTTCGGATCCCAGGTCCCACGTTAAAAAACACCAGGTGGAAACGGCAGTGGCCTGCACTTCTGGCCCTGGTGGGCAGAGCCAGGGAAATCCCAGAATGAAGCAAGAAAAGGTAGAGGCAATCAAGTACGATTCCCAAAGTCAACCTTAGTCCTTCACAAGGACACATGTGTCCTTTGATACACACACACACACACACACACACACTCATGCACATACACACCACAACGCACACACACACACACAACACACACACACACAAATAAAATATTTTTTAAAAAGCAAAAGGACTGAAGTTTGAATCCTGACATCCCATGTGAAAATGCTGGTTGAATCAGGGCAGCCTGCATTTCTGGCCCTGGAAGGCAGAGCTTGAGAAATCCAGAGCGAGCAACAGGATGTAGAACAACCCACGATGATTCCCAATGTCACTCATGGTTCCTCCACAGGCACACACACTCAAGTGTCCTCTGTGCACGCGCGCGCGTACACACACACACCACACACACACACACACACAAGAAAAGAGAAAAAAAGAAGAGAAAAAAAAGGCAAGGAGACTAACTTTCCTGCGTCCTCTCATAGTCCTGAGAACTGTACCACGCCAAAGCAGTGCTTAATTAAGATTTGCTGGGTGAAACAAATGAAGCCATCTGAAACATTGTAATAAGGACAATGAGAATTCCTATGAACTATATTGAAACTCTTATGAACTAATTGCAGCTATAATTGTAAATTATAAAACAATGTAAATAAAACATTATAAAATATAGCAGTTATTATTCATGATTTTTAAAGGAAGAAGCAATTTTAGGATTAACAAACACATTGTCCTGCCTTATCCACTTATTAGCCATTTGCTCAGTTATTCCTATAATGCTGTTTGGGATTTTTAGGAGGCATGTGAACTAGCTAATCACAGAATGTATATGTCAGAATTAAAAAAAAACAAACAATGAAGAGTACATAGTTCTCAGAGCATCAGCAATGAAGGATGCGATCTAGTCAGAGAGGTCAGTGAAGGTGACAGAGGGGACATCACAATCAAGTTCTAAGAGAAGAGCCAGAGTTGGTGGAGTGAGGGAGAAGGGCACTGCAGACAGGGGCTGCATCAGAAAAGCCAGTGGCTGCAAGGAATTGGGGGCAGAAGCTGCAGGCAGCCGGATGTTTCTTGAGCTCCTTGAAGGCAGAGAGCTTGGCTATTTATCCTACCCCCAGAACCTAATGCAGTGCCCAGGACAAGTAGATACCACATTAGAGTCCACTGGACAGGTGTCTGGAGTCCTACACACTCAGGAAGCCTCAGCCGACCACTCGGCTGCAGACAAGGAGGTGGCCGAGGGTCTCTTCTGACTTTGGAAGGAGGCCAGAACGCTGGAAAAGGAATGATAAGATGTGCTGCGAACTTAATGCCACGTGCAGGAGAGGATTGATGGTGCCATTCCTAGGAGGAAAAAGGGATGACAACTTCAAGAACATGTTTAGCAGGTGCTGAGAAGAATTTCGACTTGGTAAAGCTATGTGGTCTATAAGATGCTCATGAGTGATAGGCCAAGCATTGTTCTAAGTGCTTTGCCAAATTTAGGCCGTTTAAATCTCTTGTCAATTGCACGAAGCATTGGCTATCACTGTGTGTGTTTTACACATGAGGTAGTGGGGAGGTCAGAGGTTACACGCACATACATCCTTTGCTCCATGTCCCCGTCTGAACCCCAGTTTGGTTCCAGCAGCGCCTGGTGCGGCCCTGCAGCCAGCCCTTGCTCGGTGGGTCACGGTACTTGTTTTTCGTACAGGGGATTAAATCAAGGGCCTCACAGATGGTGGGCAAGCGTCTGGCGCTGATCTCCAGCCTTTGTTCATGGGTTTTTTTTATTTTTTATTTTAGATGGGATCTCGCTAAGTCCCCAGGTTGGCCTTGACTTCTCTTTATTACTTGGACAGGTCTTGAATTTTCAATCTTCCTGCCTCAACCTCTGGGTAGCTGAAATTACAAGCTGTGCCATGAGACACAGTTTTCCTTTTTTTTTTTTTTTTTCAATTAAAACATATTCATTCATTCACTTATTGTGTGTGTATGGTGTGTGTGTGTATGGTGTGTGTGTGTATGGTGTGTGTGTTGTGTGTGTTATGTGTGTTATCAGAAGGCACTGTGCTTCTCTGTCAGGGAAGACCAAGGGTGACTTTGAATCACCCCCGATGCTTCTACCTCTTGTTCCTTCTCTCTGGGATCCCCAAGCTCTGCTCACCCATCATTTCCACCTGGTGTTTTTACATGGGACCTGGGATCCGAATTCAGGACCTTCCACTTGCAAGGCAGAGTCTTAACTCCTGAGCCATCTTGCCAGCCCTCTCTTTTTCAATTAATTTACTCGTTAGGGTCACTGAGTGGAAAGGCATGCCACGGCACACGTGTGGAGGTCAAAAGACAACCCGTGGGAACCAGTTCTCTCTTTCCATCTTGTGAGTCCCAGGAACTGGACTTGTGGTACAAGTACCTTTACCAGCTGAGTCATCTCGCCAGCCCTAGGCTGGGTTTCCGCACCTTTTGTAGAGGGTCTCCTGAGAAGGAGGGATGCCCTCTCCCATTTTGACAGTGAGAAGGCTGAGGCTACCGTGGTGTTGATCAGAATGGCTGAGCTCTGTGGTCACAGCCATTCTGCAGCCTCCTGCGTCTTCCCAGTGCTGTGGCTGAGCTTGGTTGGTCTGGGTCACCTCTGCTACTCTCGTGCAGCTTGGGAATCTCGGCGTGGCCAGGAGATGGTCCTGATCCACACTCTTTCTGACTCAGCAGCTGGCTGTCCAGCCCCCAACCTTACCCAGCTCTGAACTTCTGCTTCACCATGACCCAGGCAGGGATGCCACTCTGACCTGGCAAGGGAGAAGGGACAACTCCAACTATCAGCAACTTTGGGGGAAAAAAATAGGTGCAGTTAAAATCTATTTATACATGCACAATGGGCAGGATGGTGACATTCATCCTGAGGGAAGGTCGTTCAAGGGCTTAGCAAGTCAGCATCCCAGATACCTGATGGGCTGATGCAAGACTCCCAGGTGGGTGGTACACAGAGTCTCTGTGTCCCTGCTGTCACAGGGTGCTCTTCCTAGTTCTGTTCCATCCACTCGCTTGCTGTGACCCTGGGGATTCCTCTGCATGAGAGCTGGTAGACTCAGGAAGCCCCTGAACCAGAGAATGGAATGATTTTTTTAAATTAATTTAAAATTTTGTTTTAATGTATTTGTCTTTTGGAACAATGTTTTACTATGTTGCCCTAGTATAGTGGACTCAAGGGACCGTTTCTGCCTCCTGAACTGGAACTACAAGTATATTGCCTTCTCCCTCCCTCCTGCCCCCACACAAACGAGACAACCTGACCCTCGAAGCCAGCCAGTCTCCTTGACTCAGAGCCCCAGGATCAAACAGCGCCCCCAGCATGTCCCTGGAGCAGCTCTTCGGCTCACTGTTGAGCTATTTTCATCCCATGCTCCTCGCTTTGGGACATCTGCTGCAGGATTCAGCTACTCAGTTCCCTTTCCTAGGGGTGCTGTGTCACTATGACTACACCGTGCTTCCGTTTCCCACGTGTGAGGCCTGAAGCTTGTTGTGTTTCTAACACGTACAAGCTGGGCTAAGGATGCTCTGTGTGAGATGGTAACGGAAAGGTTTCCATCTGTGGGCTGGGAGGCAGCCTGAGAGGACCGGGCAGGGAAGCTTGCGTTTCAGCACGAGGCAGATGTAGGCTAAATTCTGAATGATCTGGTTCCTTGCTGAGCGATCTTGGACAAATGACCATCTTTGAGTTTTGTGAATAATATGCAATCCAATCTTCAAGTGGGGTTTTTAGTCACAACTTGCAATCAAGACATGGGAGAGCGGGGGATGAAGATCAGTTGGAAGAGGGCTTGGCTGGTATGCTCGGACCCTGGCTTCAATCCCCCGCACCACGTAAACCAGGCGTAATGGTGCGTAGCAAATTCTGGATCAGCTTGGGCTACATGAGACCCTGTCTCAAAGAGATAGAGAGGGAAGGAGAGTGAGAGAGAAAAGAGTAAAAGCAAGTGAGAAAGAGAGAGAGATTAGAAGGAGAAAAAGAAGAGAATAGGAAAGGAAAAAAAAGTCACTGAGCAGGTAAGTAGACTCAGGAGTCAACACTTGGAGAAATAGCTCTGGTCTGTGACCCTACCATGAACTCACACTGCCCTGTTTCCCTAAACCGGAAGAAAAGAATTCCAATCCCAGCCTTGCAGTTTAAGGCTCATGGCCACTTGGGCCTCAACTGTAAGGTGAGCAGAAATTTGATGCTACACCACATAGCATAGTCTTAGCCCTAGTGTCCCCAGGTACAAGAGGAAAATTGTTGGGAGACTTTCTCTTCCTCCTCCCCTCGCCATACTCTGACTCCAGGGACCAACAAGAGAGTCTTGCTGGACAGTAATCCCAGCACTAGGGAGATGGAGGTGGAAAGATTGTCCTGCATTTGAGGCTTGCCTGGGTTACACAGTAAGGCCCTACTGAAGAAAGGGGAAAAAAAGGAAGAAATTAGAGAGGAGTGGAGGAGAAAGAGAGAGAGAGAGATAGAAAGAGAAAGAGAGAGAGAAGAAGAGAAAGAGAGAAAAGAAAGAAGAAAAGAAAGAAAGAGAGAGAGAGAGAGAAAGAAAGAAAGAAAAGAAAAGAAAGAAAAGAGAAAGAAAGAAAGAAAAGAAAGACAAGAAAGAAGAAAAAGAAGAAGAAGAAAAAAGAAAGAAAGAAAAGAAAGGAAAGAAAAGAAAGAAAGAAAAAGAAAAAAAAGAGAAAGAAAGAAAGAAAAAGACAAAGAAAGAAAGAGAAGAAAGAAAAAGACGAAAGAAGAAAGAAGAAAAGAAAGAAAGAAGAAAAGAAGAAAAAGAAAGAAAGAAAGAAAGAAGAGGGGCTATGAGATGCTGAGCAGGTAAAGGTGTAAATTGATGACTGAGTTCAATCCTGGAACCCACATAAACGTGAAAGAAGAAAATCAACGCTACAGAATTGTCCTCTGGCCTCCTTGCACGTGCCATAGCATTCATGTGCCTGCAGAGAGGGGGGGGAGGGAGGGAGGGGGGGGAGGGGGGTAGGGGGGCTCCCAGGGCATGCCTTTTTTGCAGCTAGAGGGCTCTAGACAATGTGGATCACATTCCACACATAGGATGTGGGCTACATTTAGCTCCCCCTGAATCCTCTTGGCTAGACGGGGGACAAACAAGGTAGTTCTAAGATTCAGTGGCACAGAGGGATGTGCAGAAAGGTCAAGCAGGCCAGGATGCAGCAATCTCAGCTGGGAACAGTCTCATTCCTGGAGAGTCTGAATCCTTCTCCTTGGCCGACATGATGAGGAGTTCTTCCTGAAGCTGAGCCGCCACCTGCTATCCTGACACGACCACCTTGTGGGTCTAGTCTCTCTTAGAGCGTCTTTCACATCCTTGAAGAGGTGAAGATTTCCATGCCAACACTTGTACTTGCAGATGAAATATGCTGGCATCTAACTTCAGGGCTCAGATTCTTCTAAGGCCTTTCCTCCCACTGCTGCCTGTTCCCAGTGAGTTCTGATGGACCAGGAAGGAACCCAGAGTTCTCTTCCCAAGGCTGGGCTGCAGCACAACCTGTGGTGCATGCACCTGTGGTAGTCAGCATTCTGCCTGAGACGTCCCTTAACTGCCAGGCTTCCAGAAAGAACGCCTTCCCCATCGAACTTCATTCTTGCGGACCCAGTAGGGACTCCTGGGCTTGCTTGTGATTCTGTTTCTAAATCTAGTTGATAAGGTAAGAGGTTGACATTTAGCTTAAGTGGCTCAACCCATTCACTACGTGTATGTATGTACATAAGAGGCATGTTCATATATGTATTTGTGTTTACGTGTGTGTGGTGTGTGTGTGTACAGGAGGGCATTGGAGTTGTATGTTTCTATAAAGGAGTAAAAATGACATTGGGAGTCATATTGGATTGTTCTGCCTCCTATTCCTTTGCTCTGAGGTTTCTCAGGCTCTGCCTTCAAGGACCAGAATTACAGGCCACTGATATACCTGCTCAGCATTTTTTTTTTTTTTTAACATGGGATCTAGGGATCCAAACTCAGGTTCTTTTGCTTGGGGCTGGCCCCACTCACCTGGGTCTACCCATCAGTCACACAATTCCTGCAGGCTTGCTTGGGACATCATTAAGCTACCAATTCTTTACAAATGTGCCTGTCAAAGTGACAGCTATGCTGTCAGTCTAGAAGGAGAGGACAACCACTTTTAAACGAATATGCCTTAAATGACCAATATGTCTAACGTACCTAAGTGCTGAGTTGCACAGGAATATGTCCCAAAGTATAAGGTAGCAAAGGAAACAGACACAAAACCAGGGCAGAGATTTGTTTAGTCACATGGTGGACATCACTGGACCCAAGAGAAGAGTCAGTGCTTGTGGCAAAGCAGTCTAAAGCCCCTGTTAGAGTGAAACTCACCATAAGCCGGAGTCACAGTATCAGCACTTCATTAGCATTTCTGCTTCCTCGTTCCAGACAACAGCCTTAAGTGAGCTGGACTAGTCCACATACCCTTTTCTGACAGTGCTGCTGGACCATGCAGGTTTACCTGCCATTCCCAGAACTCTGGGCCTCCTCCCCACGCCTGCCACATGCCATCTGCTTATAATGTCCTTCTATTGTTATGGCACCAAATGTCCTGTGGCTTGAAGAGACCAAAATTAGGAGGTCGAGAATTGTGAGGAAGGAAAAAATCAAAGCCATCCCTGGGTGACTGGAAAGATGGCTTTGAGGGTGAGAGCATTTGCTATGCAAATGAGGGCATGTCTTTGAACACCCCCCCTTTTTTTTAAACTGGACATGGCTCAGTACCTGTAACCATAGCAGCGGTGCATGCGCGCGCGCGTGCGTGTTGCAGGAGGTGGAGAGGGATGAGGGGTGCTAGGAAGACTCAGGAGATTGCTAACTAGCCAGCTAGCCTCGCCCCCAAACAGGGAACCCTGCTTCAGGTTCAGTGAGAGACCCTGTCTCTAGGAAACAAAGCAGAAAGCAATAGAGGAAGATATTTGATGTCCTCCTCTGTCTTCCACAGGTGTCGCATGGATGTCTGAGAAGGCCACAGGCAGCCCACCGTTTGTCTTTAACACAGACAGGACCTGACACGTCACTAATGCTCACTTCTGCTTTGGTCCCGGTTTGTAGGAGACAAAAGTCAACCTCATTAGACAAGAAACAGGACAGGACAAAAGTCAACCTCATTAGACAAGAAACAGGACAGGACACAGAGGAAGACTGGAGGTAGGAGCAGCAAGGAGTGTTGTCCTTGTTGGAAGAGGCAATTATTTACCTTTTGGCACACACGCATGCACCCACAGGTGTAAGTGTCCACGACATGCTTGTGGACGTCAGAGGACACTTGTCAAGAACAGGGTCTCTCCTTCCACCTGAATGAACCTGAATGAAAGTCCTCATCTAGGCTAGGCTGCCTGTCTCTGCCTTACCAATGGCAGGATTATGGACACATGCCACAGAGCCTGGCTTTTACCTAGGGGTTGGGAATCTGAGCCCAGGTCCTCGGGCTTGCGTGGTAAGCACTTTACTTACTAAACCATCTCTCTAGCCCTGTCCTAATAATTTTAAAAGAAATTAAAATTAAAACATCTTCACGGGGCCTGAAGTAGAGAGTATGGGGAAGTCTGGGGTCTTCTGAGAAAGCGCCAGCAGGTGGAGATATATGTGTCCCAGGAGGAGATGAAGGCTGAGAAATCCTGTGGTCCCTTTGGGAAGCTGGTAACACAGGAAAGCCGACGTTCTGAGGTCCAGTCAGAGCCCTAGTCCAAAGGTAGAAGATAAATAAATGCCCCCGCTCAAACAGTCAGGCAGATTCTGTCTTATTCCACCAGTTTTATTCCTAACAGGCCTTTAACAGATTAGATAAGACATGCCCACAACCTGTTTTACTTGATACTGTTTCACTCAGAAACACCCATATAGACACCCAGAGTAACGTTTACCCAAATATCTGTGTGGTTAAGTCAACACATACAATGAATCATCCTTGAGCTCTGGGCTCTGTTTATTCTAAGCCTATTTGAGAAGTCGGTCCTTCCTCGGGTGGCCTCTTTTCCACAGGAGAAATGACTGAATACATAGTGGTCACCTGGTTCTGTATTTTGGTTGTCCAATGTTCCGCAAAAGCTTGGGTGTTGAAAGCTGGGCCCCAGAATTATTGGGAAGTGGTGGAACCTTTAAGAAGTAGCGCCTAGAGAAAGGTCTTTAAGACTCATGAGCACGGGCTGGAGAGATGGTGGCTCTTTAGGTAAAGACCTGAATTAGATCCTGGAGTCCTCATGGTGGAAGGAGAGAGCCGACTTCTGAAACTTGTCTCCCAGCCTCTGCAAGTGTACCATGATGTGCGTGCCGGCGCTCTCTCTCTCTCTCTCTCTCTCTCTCTCTCTTAAATTTAAATTAAATAGTTGTTGAATAAGGTTAATTTAAATTAAAGAAACATGACCTTGAAGGGGATTTGAGACTCTTGTTTCTTCTATTTCTCTCTTCCTCCTCCTCTTCTCTCCTTCAGTGATGGGGATACACCGTGTAATTACATCCCTATATCTTTTTTTTCCCTTTCTTGGCCATGGAATAAGCAGTTTTTCATTCTTGCATGGTGCTGACTCAACACAGGCTCAAAGCCATGGCCTAATGGAGCATGGATTAGAACCAACCTGAGAACACTCTCTCCCCCTTTCTCCCTCCCTCCCTCCCTCTGCTCCCTCCCTTTTCCTTTCCCCTTTCTTCTTCCTTCCCCTTTCCTCCTTCCTTCCTTCCTCCAGAGAGGGGAGAGGGAGAGGGAGAGGGAGGGGAGAGAGGGAGGGAGAGAGAGAAGATATGCAAATGCATGACATGGCACACATCGTGGCAGTCTGAGGGACAACTTTCAAGTCAGTTCTCTCCCTTACCATTTGGTCTTCTGGGGATTGGATCAGGTCCCTACGTTTGCAAGCAAGTGCCTTAGCCACGGAGATGTCTTGCTTGCCCAGTATTATTCTTTAGGGAGCCCATGAGCATGTAGGTTACAATGGCTGAACATTCAATGGCATAGAAATAATGTTTACTTCCATGCTCACTCCTTCTGCATGCTGCTTAATCAGGAGAGACTTTGATTTGTTTCCTATTTGTCTTGTTGTGGGAAGAAGTGGTGTTCCTTGAATAGGTGTGGCCCGGAGGGAAGTCTTTCTTCTCATATGGCTGCAGGCTGCCTTCTCTACATCCACTCTGTGCTTCGGGTGGGCGAAGATGCTTGAGCGAGGTTCTGTGTCACCTAGCCTATTTGGAGAGTCTCTGTCCATCTACTCACCAGCTTTCTTCTTGTGGTACTCAAATGTTTCCATGTCGGTGCTCCTGACTCCTGGGCATTGCTGTCTGCCAGGCGTCACGCGTCACTGCCTCTCATCAGTGCCTTCTCATGACGTCTTCTGCTCCGGCTGCAGTTCTGCCTGGCAACACCGATTACCTGACCCCTCCTCCCCCAGTGTGGCTCTGACCTCTGGAATTAGGACTGGCCCCTGCTTAAGTTGTTTGAGCTGCGGATATAGTTAATAAGCTCGTGATTGGTAAGCAAGAGGACACGCCCCTCACAGATCTGGAGATGGAGAAGTTCAAGGTCAAGGCACAACTGGTCAGGTGGCAGACCAGGGCCTGTTGTCTGACTTACACAGGGTGTCCTTGCGGATCTCTCTGACAAGGCTCCGAACTCACTTTAGCTAGTTGGATGTTCATGGAATTAGCACTTTATGTCCTCCTTCTAATCAGCAGCTTGAAAAACCAATGACTAGAATCACCGGACTCTCATCCTGGTCAGAGGACGGAGACGGGAGTCATAGCTCTGGCCCTCGACAGAGACGGACATCCTAGGTCTCTAACTGATAACCGTCATGGTTTGATATGTGTCCCCCACAGTCTCATGCATTCGGGAGGGCCATGGCACCTTTGAGAGGTGGAGCCTTGCTGGAGAAAGGTGGTCACAGGGGGTGGGCTTTGAGATGGATGAGTCCCACCTGGAAAGGTCCACTCTTGCAGCAGGTGGTCTGAACTCAGCTCCTCATGCTTGCACAGCAAGCGTGTTTACCCACTGAGCCATCTCTCTAGCCCTGCACTTTTTTTTATTTAAATCGTACCGCAAACCCGTCCTTCTGCTCTCTAACTTTTGCTTGTGACATGGCAAGCAGGGGCTAGACTGGCCAACTGTTGGTGAGGAAATACAAAGGCTGCAACTGGTTTGGTAGACACCAAGAAGCCAGGACATTTCTGGTAAAGTAATAGAGTAATCTTTAAAGGACGATGAGCCCCTCTTCAACACCTCCGAGTTCTCATGATGCATGGGAATCCTTCTTTCAGATATGTTCTAGTGTTTGTCACTCTGGTACAAAGCCCTTGACTGATGCTTTGCCGTTTGCTGAGCTTCTACTTGGTGCACAGAATCAAAGTACTCTTCTGAGCCCTACTGAGTGCACAGAATCCAAGTAACCATTTCCCTCCAGCTGAGAGTGGAGCGATGAATCCGTATCCCTGGAGCTCACATTTCGTTCTCCTCCCATCACAGTGCAGCTGTGGAAAGGAAGCGCTAAAACCCACCTTTGAAACTCTGATTTAAAAGTCCTAATGAAGGCTGGAAAGAACAAGGGTAAAGCCTTTGCTTCACAAGCAGAAAGACTTGGGTGGACTTAGTGGCAGTCTGCACTTCCGGCCCTGGAAGGCAGAGCCTGGGAAACCCCAGAGTTAAGCAAAAAGGAGGTAGAGCAATCCAGAATGATTCCCAAAGTCACCCTTGGGCCTCTACAGGAACATACAGTGCCCTTTGATATACACAAACACACACACATACACACACACACACACACACGTGCACACACACACACGCACGCACGCACACATAAATCCCGATGGTTCAGTAAATAAGGCACTTGCCCTGCAGGCTTAAGAACTGGAATTCGGATCCCAGAGCCCACATAAAAGCTGTACAGACCTGGAGACTGTGGCATCTTGAATCTCAGCACTGAGAGGCAAAGTCAGGGCGTCCCCAGGGCAAGCCGAACCAGCTGATCAATGAGCTACAGACTCAGCGAGAGGCTTTGCCTAACTAATAGACATGGAGAGCAATTGAAGTCCACTTTGGGCTCTGCACACACATGCGCTCATACACACACACACACACACACACACACACACACACACACACGCGCGCGCGCATATACACATGCACCCTCCCAACACACAAAAACACATGCAAGAAAATAAATGAGCACCCCACCATGCAGGTGAACTTTATGAAGAAGTCCACAAAGCAAAATACAGACAATTAAAACAAGCAGGGAAAACCAAGGCGGCTCCTGTGTAGGTCAGCCTGGGCTATAGAATCAGACCCTGACTCATAAAACCAACCAACCAACCAGCCAGCCAGCTGGCCAACCAACAACAGGACAGACAAATAGACTGTATAATTTGGGTCAGAGGACCAAACTTTCAGAAGGCTGCAGATGAAGGCTGCTCTGGGCAAAGAAAAAAATGAGTTGGTATAAAATGTGCGATATTTGTCAGAGACGCCTTAACTGCTTAACGCAATTATTTCCAGTTGCACTTTTCCCCACTTTCCTGCAAACGACACAAGCTGTTCTTTATGGTTAAGAAAACATTCTGAGTGGGTCTAAGCCACGTTGTCTTTCTCACTCCTCTGCTGTTGGAGTCTAGCCTGGTTTCCTAACTGAGCTATGGTGAACGGTGCTTCAATAAACACCTGTGTGTAAGAACCTCTGTGATAGGCCCACAGATACATAAAGCCACGGACTTATAGAGAACATGGGAAGCGGACACAAGACTGTCTAGAGAAAGAAAAGGGAGGAAGGCATGAGTAATGGGAGGTTGGTAAGGTGGGCAGGAGAGTAAACTTAAAAGTCCATTATCTAATTGGACAGTGGGCCACTTTCTGCAACACAATGCCATGCACAATAACCATACACAATGGAAAGTTCTCCACAGGACCAGAGGACTAGAAAGACTTCAGAGGGAGGAGTGACAGGGGCACAAGAAGCTGGGGCGAGTGGGGGGGATGTTGGATATAGAGTTTATTCTCCATTTCTGCCAGAGCATATGTATTTATACATGAGCAATGATTTTGAGGTGTGTTCACCAGAAGACAGAGGAGCTAAAGGTTTTAAGAAGAGAGAGTTGGAGGGGAAAGTGGAACAGGTTAATATGGCAGGTGGATCATCATATGCAGAGCAAAGGAAAAGAGTGTAGGAAGGAGACCAGAGTGTGGGCAGAGACCAGAGATTCCCACTAGGAGAGAGCACAGGTGTGGAGAGAGGCTGGATGTGGATAACTGCAAAGGATGTAGGCACAGGACTCCCCAAGGGGAAACAATGGAGAGTTAAGGGGAACCCCAGAAACTCGAGGAGAGTGTATAGAATTGTACTTTTTTATTTGCATGTGTGCGTGTGTCTGTGTGTATATGTATATACGTGTGTGAGAGTGCACCTGAGTGTGTGTCTGTGGAGGCCCAAGGGTCAGGAATCATCCTGGATTACTCTATCTCCTTATTGCTTTGCTCTGGGGTTTCCCAGTTCAAGCCGCTACTATTTCTGCTCAGCATTTTTACCCGGGATCTGGGGATTTGAATTCAGGTTCTTCTGTCTGTGAGGCAAAGGCTTTAATCTCTGAGCCAGCTGTTCAGCCCTGTGAAATCATGTTTAGGAGACATCAGATACTACCATGAGCAAAAGAGGAGTCTTAAAAAACCAGGCACTTCTTTCATAATGAAATCCTCAGCTTCGCGAGTCCCTCGGAGGAAATGGTAGGAATCACATGTATTCGCTGGTGAGCATTGCTGATAACTCCAGAGCAGAATGTGAGGTCACAGTCATGTCTTTGACGGTGCAGGCTTATATTCAAATGCTTCAGTCAGAGTCATTGCTGCATGCTGAAAGGGAGTTGTGGCATTTGGGCTACAAAGGAGCTTGTCTTCTATGTAGAGGCCTTCACAGAGGGGCTGGGCTTTGAGGTGGCATTTGGATAATACTTGCTTTATGCAAGCCATTAAATAAGCAAAGACAGAGTGGGAGGGCTTTCGGACACTGCAAAGCACATTTTGAAACAAGAGCCGGAAAGGCAATGGTGTTTTAGGGTAAATGTTTTCAAAGCCAGTGACTCTTTCTCACATGGCCCTAAAGTTACCAGACACTGTTGAGTGACTTCAGGTCACTACTTGTGATTTGACTCATCTCACATGGGTAAACTGAGGCTACCACTGTAAGCCAGTGACTCAAGCATGTGGGTCAAATACTTCTTTTCCAGGCACCAGCCAAAGTTTTTTTTTTATCTGACAAAAAAAAATGTATATTGGTTGGTCCATTGATGTTCTCTGCACAGTGCAGTCTGGTTTCTCTCCTTGAAATCTGGATAACTTGAGCAGTCTAGTCTATTTATGGTTACTATTATAGAGGTCAGAGGTTCATCGCTGCATTTTCCTCATGGCTAATCTCTTTCACAAAGAGCTGTGCTGGATGGTTTATCACATCTACCAGTCAATCCTCAACAGTCTTCGGTCTGCCAGGAAAGGACATAGAAAATGACTGGCAGCTGATTGGCTGCTAGTGATAATGTTTATGTTTTAAGATGGGAGCTATTGATTTCCTTTTTTTAATTTCTAGAAAAGCTTGAGCTTGCCCTTCTAGTCAGTCTTTCTGCTCCTAGTAACTAAAAAAAAAGAGGCATGTAAAAGGGTTAAGTGAAATTCTTTTGTGCTCACTGTTGGAGGAACAGGGAGGGGAGAGAGATGGGAGGAGAGGCGGAGGGGGGGAGGAGAGGAGGGGGGGGAGGGAGCAGAGAGCGGCTGGGAGAAAGGAGGAAGGAAGGAAGGAGGGAGGGCGGCAGGAGGAGGGGAGGGAGGAGGAGAGAGGGAGGAGGGAGGGAGGGCAGTGAGGCCCGAAGGAAGGGAAGGAAGGATAAGGGGACGGCTGGGGGAGGAGGAGGGATGGGAGGGGGAGGAGGGCGGGAGGGAGGGAGGGGTGAGGGAGGGAGTGAGGGGAGGAAACGGAAGGCAGAGGGGGAGGATAAACGGTATTTCCTTCTTCCTCCTTCCTCTTACTTCCTTCCTTCTTCCTTCCTTCCTTCCTTCTTCCTTCTTCTTTCTTTCTTTCTTTCTTTCTTTCTTATCTTCTTTCTACTGTCTGTCTCTTTCTTTCCTTCCTTCCTTCTTATTTATTTATTGATTTATTGATTTTTTGCCATTATGTGTAGAACAGGGCACTATTGTGTGCCTGTGGAGGCCCAAGGGTGACGTAGGGAACCATCCTGGATTGCTCTGTCTCCTCATTGCTTTGCTCTGGTGATTCCCAGACTCTGCCTTCCAAGGCCAGAATTGCAGGCTACCACCATTTCCACCTGGCATTTTTTACCTGAGACCTAGGGCCATATCTCAGGTCTTTCTACTTGCAAGACAGAATCTTAAGCCCTCAACCATCTCTCTAACCCTGTCCTGCCCATTTTTTAAAGATTTCTTTACTGTACAGTTGGTTTCTCATTTTCTAAAACTATAATTTTAGAATTACTAGAGACTCTCAAGCCACAAAAGGAAAAGTCTTTCTTATTCTTTTATTAACATAGTGCTATCTTAAATACATCTTACTTGAAGTTCACAACATAACGTCATAGGTGAATAGATTGAAATGCTATCATTTTAGTTGGCTACTTTTTTTAATATGAACGGCTAAAATTGACCCATTTAGCAAAATTTTGGAGACATGCAATTTTATTAACTTTTCCCCTGTTGCACCTCAGATTTCTAGACCTTTTCATTCTGCACAGCTTCCATTTGGAGTTCATATTTCAAGTGTTTCTTGGCATTGAAAAATACTAGTAAAATTGGACTTGCGGTTCTTTGCCCACTAGTGGTAAGGTGTGAGTTGCTAGCTAAAGTTGAATATTAAAAGCTGTTATCTGAGCCAGCAAGCTAGCTCAGCAGCTAAGGCCCTTATTCTGAAACATGGCAACCTGAGTTTGATTCCTAGGAGGCCCAGCTGATAGAAAGAGAGAAGTGATTTCTGAAAGCTGTTCTCTGATCTCCACCCAAATAAATGAGAATAAGGTATTTTTAAAATTCTCACCTGACATATAATAGAAAATTTAAAATTTGAGAAGTTTTCTGTGTAATGCAGAACCCAATTGTGCTGAGTATCATATGTTCAAATGTCATCACCTGGGAAATGGGAAGCATCGAGGTTTTACAGAGATGACCTGGTTTGTCTAGCATCATGCATGGTGCACCTCAAAAGGCAAAGTGTGAGGGGATAAGCCAAATAAGAGCTAGGGTCTTGAAACTTGAAGTTGTAATCAAGGGCACGGGGGTTCCTTTGGTTTGGACATCCTGCAGTGACGTCATGTACTAGGTCTGGCTTCTTTTCCTCAGCTTGCAGAGACTCTGAATTGCCAGCAGAAGTGTGAGTTTGGGTTTTCAGAAGTAGCTAGTTAGGAAAAGACTTGGGATATGTGGATAAAAAGGGGGTGACAAAGACCATGTTAGGAAGTTGGGTCCTGAGGAACCCACAGCGCTGTTCTTCTCATGGGTCGCATGACAATTGTGAAATTGACACTGTGTACTTGACATGCATGCCAAGAAAATATTTAGCTTATGGGCTGATTATGCACAACCACTTACGTCAAGACAGTCACTACTCTTTCCTTCATGGCGGGTTTTATGTTCTAGAGTTCCGGTGACCTGTGGGGAAGAGCAATTTAAAAATAATAAATGGAAAACTCCAGAAACAATTCATAGATTTAGAATTGCATGCCATTCTGGGTAGCACAAAGAAATCTTTCTCTGCTCCACTGTCTCACTGTGATGTAAAGCGTCTATCTCTCTGTCCAGTGGAGCGATGCTGTGTATGCTACCTGCCTGTGGGTTACTTAGTAGTTGCCTTGGTAATCAAATAGTCCATCATGGTGTCACGGTGCATGTGTTCTAGTGCCCCTCATGGTACTTAGTAGTGACCCTAGAGAGCAAGAACTATGAGACAAAGAACCAGGGAATGAAGCATTGGAGGGAAGCTTAACTGTGGTATTGTGTGATATTGCTGCAGAGTAACAGGAGACCCCACAATTATACACAGGGCTCAGTACTATCTGAGGTTCCAGGCAATTACTGGGAGTCTTCCAGCATACTCTAGAGAAGAGGGAATTTCTATACATAACATAAATTACATAATTTTTAGACAGCTTAACGCACTAGTGACAACCATAAACACATGTTGGTAATTTAATTCATTAAGGCCTGACTTCAGATTCAGTTCTCAATTCCCTTGGAAGAAGTGAGTTGCTTTGTTTGGCTATTGGTATTAAAGTTTTGTGCTATCATTTTAGATGGTTCAAATGCCAAGCAGGACTGAGAGCTGCACAGCTTGCCATGGTGAGCCAGTCTCCTCAGCCCACAGGAGTGCACATGTGGCAAAATGACATCACGAGCACGGGTGCCTTTCCTGTCCACTTGTTCCATTAAGATCCATCACACATGGCAGCTGCAGGGCTTAAGACATTCAGACTGATTCCCAAAAGCTTTAAAATGCAATCTCTCTCTCTCTCTCTCTCTCTCTCTCTCTCTCTCTCTCTCTCTCTC